>JBBMOL010003540.1:0-15448 GCA_037954665.1 Laguncularia racemosa | reverse complement strand
GGGGGGGGGGGGGGGGGGGGGGGGGGGGTTTTTCCAATGTTAAACCCCAGATAAAACCATTTATCGCTGCTCGGAATGCCCCTTTTTTTTTTAAAAAAAATTTTTTTAAAGTATCAAACATGATATGCAAATGAATTAAAAAAGGACAGCCCCAGTACGAATAAATTTATAATACGGTAAAATATAAATAAAAATTTCTTAAAGTTTACCTAATATAACAGATAGGGTTGTTAGTTTTTTAAAAATGTTAATATGTTTATTAATAACCTTTTTTGGGTTTTTTAGTTGGCCAAAATAAAAGGCCAATGCAAAGTTGAAAAAAGCATGTGAAAAATAATCAGGGTCAAGGCTTTGTCACATCTTTAAAGTCAAATGAGTAAACATTCGCACTCACCATGGCACTTCCCCAAGTCGTCCCCAAAGACGAAGTTCGTATGTTGAAGAAATGTTTCCTGGAACCCGTCAGATTTCAAAGCTCAACGCATTTTTGCTTATCGATTTTATCAGTAAGAGAAATACAAGTGAACCACACCACATAACTCCCGAGCTAATAGTGGCAGTTTCAAGCTCATCTGTGTTGGGGAGTGCTTAGAAGCGAAATTTTTTGCTTTTTTTCCCAGGAATGCTCAAAAAATTTCCCCACTGTAAAGAAGTCGCTAAAAAAATAAATAAGAATAATATCAAATATCCATAATAATATAAAATATCCATAATAAAAAATAAAGGGCCCCTTTGTTTCAACGATAATTAACCACTTGTAGACCAAAAATTTTTTTTTCCTTTAGCACTTTTGTCAAAATGGATGTTTTATATTTTGATTTTGATAAAAAATATATTAAAAAATCTTTTTCCAACTTTTTGAAATAAATTTTATATAAATATAATACTGAATTCAAATTTTTTCATAATCGTACCCTTTTCTTAAGGTTAATGGGTTCCCGCGGGTTTGGTGAGATCTTCAACAAATATGGTTGGGAATTTCCAAGAGTTCTAAAACATATTTTTATGTAAACGGTAACTTTTCTTGTCATCTGAATCAATATTTCCCTCGAATTTTTAAAAAAAACAAAAAAAAAGAAGAAGAAAAAAAATGGCAGTTCACTTTTTTAAAAAACGAAAATATCTAAAGAAGCTTGTATTTTTTTTCTCCATGTCAATTTATATATTTCCTTTTGATGCTTTAGTAAAAAAAAATTAATTCATCAAGAGCCCATACACATCAAAATTCATCTATGAGGTAGTAAAGATATTGGTTTTGTGGTCCACTTTTGTTGGGACAAAAAAGGGTCCGTGAACGTTGTTTTTCTCCACAGTACCATTTTGATGGTTGGTCTCTAGCAAACCTCACTCGTTTGAAAACCCAATTCTTTCCCACCCCCTACAAATAAAATGTTATAAACCAAAGAAAAATACTTCTTCTTTTTTGGGACAATTCTCTTAATCACGATTTACTCATTTTAATGTCAATATTTTCTAATTTTTTCCAAAATTTGGGTTTCAATTTTCTTATAGTAAGTTATCGGGGACAATAATAACTAGGGCTTTTTTCACTCACGCCAAAAAAAACTATTTAAAATTAAAAAAAGGTTCAAATTTGTAAAATTTATGTTTTAAAAATTTTTTGGAAAATTTTTTATTATTTGTGAATTTTTTTTTTTAATTTTTAATTGCAATAGTTTTTTAAAATAATTTATCCCCTAAATTAAATTTTGTAATAAAATACTAATTTATGTTTTTTTTTTAAAAAAAAAAAAATTCCCCACCAGTGGGGAGCAAAAATTTTGGTTCTCTGTAAAGATTTTTATATTGGTTTGGGATATGGTATTATTTAATTGTGCGGTCCATAAAATCCTTCATGCTTATTGTTAAAGATGATTTGATTATTTTCCACTTACTTGGTCTTCAAACTTTTTCCCTTTTTATGAAAGTTCCTGACAAGGCTGGACTCCATAACTGCAAGCTCCCTGAAAATGCTTTCCCATGTTGAGGGGCCATGTATCTCAAAGTGTCTTCGCTGTGAAAATGGCTAAAGATTTTTTAGAATGGATTTTTCCGGGAATTCTAACAAGTCGGCCAGAATTAAGATAAATTATTTTGCGCCTGGAGTTTACGACTCATGTTTCCTGCTTTTGCTAATGCTCTTCATCTTCTACCCAAGTTTTTGAAGCTTCTGATAAGCTTGTCAGTCCCCCCACATCATTGTGCAACTTTTTGTCTAGTTCACCATTTTTGTCCTGAAAGATCGAACATCTGTTTAAAAAATTTTGAGCCACAATTTAGAAAAAATTTTCCAAATTTGCCATAGGCACCGTCACTCCCAAAAAAAATTTCATCATGCAGCACGTTTTAAATTTGGGGAAACGGGGGATTCGATAATGTTTACATCTTCAACCCCTCCAATCTAATAATTTAAAGGTTTTAGATGAACGTGAAATTTTATAATTTTTAATATTTTGGCATCAAAATTTTTTGTGAGCTAAACATAGTAATCCATCATGGAAATATCAAAGAAATTTTTAAGTAAAATAAAAGGGATTGAACTATACCCAATGGGAATGATTCAATTCAAAACTTTTGCCCCAAAAGGGGATTTATTAAAATTTTTATTCTTTTTTTTTAATTTTTTTTTTAAAAATTTTAAAATTTTAGGGTTTATCAATTATTTATCAATAAATTTTTTTTTTATAATGATAGTTACAAAATTTATAGTTGTAGCAGTTTGCATGGGGAAGTGTAATGGAAGACAATTATAATGTGGCAAGAACTTTGAAAAAGATGTACAAAATGGAAAAAAAAAAATGAATTTTATTTTTAAAAATGGAAATGTTTTTTACCTCTTTCCATTAAAATTTTTTGCAAAAGTAAAAAGATTTTGGGGGTTGATATAATTAAAACCATCTAGTGACCACTTTAAAAAGGGAAAAAGGGGGAGAGTAAAAATTTTTTTTTTGTATATCCAATTCTTGATAACATATATTTATGTATCCATAGGGTTAATAAAAAGAAGTTGATACATGGTAAGTGGGTAAAAGTATAAGGGGATAAGGCACTATCCATACTTGACCTTAAAAGTATTGGGTTTTCAAATTTTAGAAGGAACCTAACCAATAGTATCAGGGAGCCACCTTTACCTTATATTCATAAAATCTATATGGTATGGGTTTCCCTTAAAACCATAAGGGGTAAGAAAGTTAAAGGCTAGGGTATAAGGCATTTTATATTTTTACTTGTAAGGCATAGTTCCAAAATTTAGAATAGATACTCCCCAAAAGCATCATAGAGCCATCTTGTGTTGTACTTATAAAAACACCTAGTACAGGGTACTTTATAAAATTTAAAATTTTTATTTGTTCTAATAAACTTTAAATTTATGAATATTAAAAAAGTAATTTTATATGTAATATCAAAAATTTTTATACAAAATTTATGGAAACCTTAACAAAAATGTAAAATTTAAAAAAAACAAAATCAATCTTTTATTTAAAGTTTTAAATTTTATTATTTAGAAAATGACAAAAAATGTGGCAAAAAAATGTAAAACCTAAATTTGATAAAAAAGGGGAATAAAAAAGGGAAAAGAAATATGTGTAATGTTTGGGGTTTTAAAAACATATGAATTTAAATTTTTTTTCTTTTCCATTTTTATTAAAACATGTTTGTCAAAAATTAAATATTTTTTTTACTATTCATTTTTTAAATTTTTTTTAATAACATTTTATAAAAAAATAAAATACTTTGAAACTTTACTCTATATATCTTGAAGTATAAGTTTATAGTCATAGATAGGAAAAACTCTATACCATATCCTATTTTAGGGAAAACAGATTTAAAAATTTTGTAATCGAAAATTATCTTATAACTGTAATACCCATCTAATCTACCAATCGGGAGGTATGGGGGAGTATCCTGTAAACAAAGCTATCCACCACCCTTAGTTTGTGCATTAATAAATATTTAAAACTTGTAGGTAACATAAAAATTCTTTGGCTTATGATTTTTTTTTTAATTTGCATATTCTTTTAAAATATTAAAAACTTTCCGGAAGTATATAGAACCATTTTGCCTCAAAATCTAAAACGGGGGGCAAATTCATGGACATCCTTTAACATAGTCGGACCATTTAAAGTGTAGATCAAAAAGGGGTTTTATCTAGGATGCTTTAACTCCTCCCAAATAGGTACCCCATGCCAAAAGTTGAATGTATCAACCATCATCAAAGTTCTATGAAAGCTTTTTCCCACGTCACCCAGCAAAACCTTGCTTCATTAACATTGGGTGCTGCTTTACTATAAACAGCCTTTAGGAAAAAAAATTACAATGAACAAATCAATCAAACTCTCTTAAAATAAAAATAAAAAGTGATTAACATTTAAACAAGTAGAGTGCAAGGTTTCCCAAAAATCAAATTTGAACTTAAATATTTTTTAAAAGGGAGTTTTTTAAGAGTTTTTTTCTTCTTCTTTTTTAAAAAAGAAGAATTTAGTTTAAAGAATTGAAAGATTCGGGGAAAAAAAATAAAAATTTGATTATCAAAAAGTGAAAGTTTGATATTGCAAGAATGCGGTTTAAAAAAAAAACCTTCCCATTTCACGGGATGAATGTGAAAATTTGATTCTCTGAAGATATATCTTCTCTAAAGAATTTCTAATTAGTTCCAATTTTATGCCTTTCAGGATATGGGGGGTTTCATCTTTTTAAGTCTATCTGCAGCTGACTAAGAAAGGAAAAACCCAAAAGACGAAAATGACATACGAGAATTGCGATGCTAAGCCCCCGGACCCTGGCAGGGAAAGAACAACACTCTTACGGGTTGAATTTTAAAAACCTCTTCAATTTTACGGTTGCCTGCTAGAGGAAAACTTTTGACTCATCCACCCCTTGAAAAATAGCCAAAAAACAACTTTATTTATTTTTTTTTCACGTAACCCCAAAAAACAGAAGCATTGATCTTGTCAATCGTAGCTTTAATATTTTTTAAAACATTCTTATTTAATTCGTTTCAATAGGCAAGTGTACCTACCCGGGCTAATTTTGTGTCAATATAGGTTCCCTAGAGACAACCAACTACTAGTACTAACTTCGTTTCCCATTTTCTAACCGACACTTAAATATATTGGTTGAAACAAATTACTCAAAATTAAAACTAATAACTCACTAACAAAAATGGGTTTTTTTAAGATTTATCAATGACAAAAGCAACCCAATCTTATTCTACTCCTCTCTATCATGTAATTCATTTGATTTATGAAGATTGGCGAGTTGACTTTTTATACTGTCGAATTTCCCCAGTCAATTAAACTTTTCAAATATATTAACCCACTAATCCAAAAAAATTTTTCAAATAGGATCTCTCCTTATTTAATACAACCTAGAAATTTCATAAAGCAGGAATTGCATCAAAATAATCGATGTAAACAAAGACTCTTGTTTTTTATCTCTAGAAGAACAAACAAGTCTTATTAATTGCATTAAATCTAATTAAAAGCAATTTCTCAATTAATAATATAAACATGCATAAATTCTATTCCCGGGATCTATGAATCTAAAAACAATTGAAGGGCAGCAAAAATTAAGAAAGTCAACAATTTCGCATTAAAAACCAAAATTTTATCATATGACAGAGAAGTCCGAAAAAACTGATTAGAGTCACTCCCCCATAAATTGGACAAAAGAAATACAATTAGGGGAAAAGAATAAATAAAATTCATAGTCAAAACCCCTTAAAGAGGAATCTTTTCCTTCATGGGCTTAACCTCCTTTGGGGAATTGAAAAATCTTCTTTCCCCCGCTGCTATGTGAGTTAGAGAAAGTACAAAATTGGGAACCTCCTGTTTTAGGGCAACTAACAGTCAATTTTATACATGTACCCGTTTTGGATACATCACGAGGGGATACAGGGTCGGTATCTCATTTTTGTTCCAATGTCCTTATGGAATTACACAGCAAGAACTGGGAGTGTACATTGGTCGTGTAATTGAAAAATCTTTTTGAACGGCAGCAAAATTTAATAGTGGCAAATACATGGGTGTGTACTTCGGTCGTTATTTTCCAGACATCCACTTCTATACACAAGAAAGTCCCATGGGGTTATCTCACTCAGTATTTCCAAACACCACTTCAGTATCACAAGAAAAGTACAGGGGTGTTATCTCCTTGGTATTTTCCCCAGAATTCTTTTTCTTCACATGTTTTGACCCAAATTTTCCTTCCAAACTTATCTGACTTTTCAAAACTCCTTCTCTTACTCCAAATACCAGAAAATCCTGAAATTAACATTCATTCCATTAAGCATTTTTTTTTTTCTTCAACAAACATCTAAAATTCAACAATAAGTAATTTATTACCTAATAAGGATTTTGCGACTTACAAACTTCCCCCACTTAAGTCTTTGCTTGTCCCAAGCAAAAAAAAACATTAAAACAAAATTCTCATAATCATATTTTCGTTACCAAATAATATAATCAACATTAGCTTATGAAATTTTTAAAACTTTTAAAACTCAAAGCAACCCCCTCTAAAAATGTGCTTCTGATGGCCTAACCTTTAAAAGCCATCAAAAGACTTAAGAAAAGATATTCCCCAAATCTAGGGAAAATCGGATCCAAAAAGGCAATTTTTAAATGAAACCCAATGATGAAATGTAAATTCAAATGCCCCTGATAAATCTAAACCACAATGGAAATGGCTTCTAACAAAACCAAATTCATATAACCCACGAAAAAAAACCTCAATTTGTAAAAAAAAAAACCGTAACAAAAAAAATCCCTTTTCCAAAGGGGAAAATCACTTTTAAAAGGAAATCCTTAAAGATGATTGGATCAATTCAAAATTCCTTTTAAAAAAATCACAAAAATTCGTGATAACAACAATAAATTGCCAGAACATCTCAATTTAACCTAGATACAACACACTAGGAAGAAAAGAAACACAACAAAATGAAAATTTATAAACTCACAATTTCAAGTTTGCACTCGCCACAATTTAAGTCTTGGAAATTTAAATTTATAAGATTGGAAACCAAGGGATGAACCCTAATTTACACTTGAAAAAAAGGGGTAATTCTGCAAAAATATTCCCCTCAAACCCTTCTTAAGCAAGTATTTATACTTTTCTACTCCAGGGTTAAAAAAGTCCTCAAAATTTCAAGTTGCCATTTTAGGTGGCTAACCCAAATGAAAATTAAAGGAAAAAAAAATTTCCCCCAAAACCAAAATACAACTAAAATATTTCATAAAAAAGAAAAAATAAAATAATGGCCCCCTTTCATAATGCGGTTTTTCTTAGGATATGCTAAACCCCTCATGGGCCGGTTCAGGTCGGTTTTGGAAAACCCCAAAAGCTATATTTTTCCATTTGTTAAACATGATAAGAGGGGGGGGGGGGGGTTTTTTTTTTTTAGTAAATGAAAAATTTCCCGGGGGTGTTTTGCTAAAAATGGCCCCTCATCGCCAAGATTTGAAATCCTTATTTCTCCCCTAATGATAGGTCTTTTGTTTTTTATTCCTATCACTTCTCCCCTTCATGAAAGTATTGTAAAAAAGATACTTTAGTCAAATTTCTGGATAATCAGAGTAAACCATCTTTACCCTTTCATTTTAAAAAGGCTTTCATGATCAAAATTAAACAAGATCAATCAAAGCAAAAGGAAATTGGTACTTTCAACCCCCAAATAAAAAGTCTAAATTTCTCAATTACCTCTTAGTGAAGCAATAAATAATGAAAATACATTGCATCACGTTTCCCCTGGTTCCTCCCCTTTTTGTTTGACTCTTCAAAGATTTTATTCTTTGTAAAATTCACACTGGTTTCATCCTTTTTTTTTTTTTTTTTTTTGGATCTTACAACCCTTTAAACGATTTTCAGCCGAAAAACCTGGGCTCGCACCCAATTAACGAACGTTACCCCCCAAATTGAGGGGTTCCTGTGGGCTTAATTCTTGAGTTACGGGGCCCCTCTAAACTTTCCTTTAGGTATTCATTTTTTTTACGGTAATTTCCTCGGTCGGCCGACCCCAGGCCAAAAACGCCCTTTGTACCGGGTTTTAAAAGGAATCCTCGAACCTCTATCACCTTAACTTATTATTTTGAATTAGTAGGGGATAAAATTTTTCCGCTTTTTCGAGGGCCCAAAAGCCTACCCAACTAACCAATCCTTTTTTTTTCAAGTATAAAGCTTTCATTAAATTTTATTTTTAAAAGGATTTTCTAAGAAGGACACCAAGAAATATTTCATTTTCCCTTTCATGAAAGTTTAAATGGCTTTAAGATCTTTAGTTTCAAAAATTTTTTATCCCATAATTTTGACAAAGTATCATGTTCCAAAGAAACAAAGGTGACATGCACAACACTCTTTTAGAGCAATTCTTCACTAAATGAAAAAATACTATGTAATTTGCAATCATGATTTAAAAATTCGATTATCAACAAAAAAAAAAAACAAAAATTGGGGAAATTTTTGAAAAAACCATACAATTGGGCACCCCCTTATAAAAGTTCTTTAATACCCCTTTCCCCACATTTAAAATTGAGACTTTGTCCCCAATTTCTTTATCATTCAAGAACAATGAGAAAAAAGTTAGAAAGACAAATAAAAAGAAAAGGAACGGACTTCCCAGGTTTAAAACAGGTGATAGACCAATTGCATAGCTAGCAGAATGTCATCAGGATGAACTAGCACCATCCGCTTCCTCTTAGCGGGGGTGGTTTCTTTTTCTTAGTAAATTTTGGGTTTTAACTGCACAAGTCTTTGTGACCATCTGAATCAACACAAGGGTCTAAAAATAGGTTAGGTTTGTTAAGTACAAAAGAAAAGATAGGCGCTTTGGGGTTTTCCAAAACAAGGGGAGGATGCACAATTGAGATACAAACCCAAAGGGGTCACGACCGGTCCTGTTGTGTTCTCCCCATCAAACAGCAAAAATTACCTTTGGAACGTTTAAAATCAGGTCTTGTGGTTAATATTATCAACCTACTTTCCGAAGGCCAAAAAGTAATACAACACACCCAAAGCTCATCAAACGTAAGGTTCGAATTTGATTCTAAGAAGCTGGGTGCGATAGTTTAGTGATCATAAACAAAAAAAATGGCCCAAACGGGTTTCTAAGAAGAAGATGGGAAAAGAAACACAACAACATTGTTCCAGAAACCCACAAAATCAAAGCCCCAAAATTTTTCATGTTCAAACCCAAACGTTGATTCATTTTTTGGCGCTATCAGACATAAAACAAAGCATTCCGTGAGTTCAAAATGTTAAATCTATCAACAATCGATTTCCCAAAAATGCAAAATCACTCATCTCCCATCATCATGATGCAAAACATGTATGGTATCGTAAAAGGAGACCGACAAAACCATTTTTCAGTAAGTATTGAAGAAGAAAAGAAGAACTTCTTACCTTGAATCCTTGAAATGGAAGAAGTTTAAGTGTGGAAAGGACAACCCGGTTGGAGGAGCAAGGGGATTATGGGTTAATACCGAATGGAGAAGGGGTTGTGTAAAGGGCAGAGTGAATGAGAGCCCTTTTATAGTATGAGCAAAAAATTTACACGCCCAAAGTATAGGGGTCATGACTTTGGTCGTTATTTTGGGAAACCCTTTTTCTATGGGTTAGATACACAAACGTGTACCTTGTTCGTGTATCAGGGGAGAGCATTTGTAGGTAGATCACGACTAGGTACACGAGCGTGTCCTTGTTCGTGTATCAGGAGAGATTCTGGGGGTTAAATACCGACCAGGTACATAGGGGTTCCCTTATCGTGTAATAGAGGGGGGTTCTGTGGGTCGATACACGACCGGGTATACAGCGTGTCCTTGTTCGTGTACGAATTGTGCCTTCTACGGGTCAGAACACGACCGGTACAGAGAAAAGTACCTTTTTGGACCTGATTTTACACAATAAGCATATTTTAAAGTGCACGGGAGGGACACCAGATGTATTCCCCTTTTGTATTGAAAGTCAATTAGATACCCCTGGCATGTGTGAGAAACTGAATACCGACTATTTACTCGTTGTGTAGATCAAAGTAATACCTGTCTCACTTATCTTGCATTTCTTGTAAAGGTCTCCCCCTCCTGAATTTCCCCCCACTTAGACTTAAAAGAAGCTCTATTAAGGCGATTTTTAAGAATTGAACTTTGGTTTTGCCCCCTTTAAAACTTGCTGTCCTCAAACGTTACTCCAAAAAACGGAAAAAAAAAAAAAAAAAACTTACCTAAGTAAAAAAGGTTGCCTCCCAAGAAGCGTTGTTGTTTAAAAATCTTTAGCTCGTGTAATGAACTAGCGGCTCAAATGGGGATGAGAATGAATTTCACTCCTCCTTTTCTTCCAAACTGTTTGGCCCTAAAAGTAATGCTTAAGCCTTTTACCATTTTACCTTGAAAAAGCCTTTTTGGAGATTTATAACCCAAAACAAGCCATCATGCATCGCTGAAAGGGGCGGGGCGTTGCACAACCAAAAGGCATGCGTCGATAAGCAAAGGTCCCAAAAGGGCATGTGAAAGCGTCTTTTCCTGTCTTCGGTGCAATAGGAAAACTAAAATCCCGACACCCACGAGGGAAAAAGTAATATCAGAAAAGTTAAACCCTTTCCAACATTTGGGCCACAAAGGAAGAGGAAAATGATCCTTTCGATTGCGTCATTTACTTCGGTAATCTAACAAAATTCCATTATGACAATTTCATTGGGGTATCATTTTTTTTTTTCGATACTACTGTCTACCCCTTTCTTCAGAAATACTTTAGGGGGCTCACCCTGACTTCAGAAATGGGTAACATTCCTGCATCAAGCAATTTTATGACTTCCTTTTTTACAAAATTCCAATTTGGATTAAGTCGGCGCTGCGGTTGTACCACCGGCCCTTTACACAATCTTCCTCAAAATTTTTTTTGTACAAAACGTGGGCTAAACCCCCTTTTTAACTGCAATTTTCCCTGAAATTGCTTTCTTGTGTTCCCCAGGACATGCAATAACCTTTTTTGCTGATCTCGATCCCCGATTTGAGCATTATGACGGAATTTAGAATCTTCTTCCAAAAATGCAATTGAAGGTAATCTGGAGTTGTTTCAATTCTCTCGGTGGTTTTCCCCAAATTTAAGGTTTGATCTCTGAAAGGGGGTCTTTCATACTTCAAAAACTTTTTTCTTCTCTCACCAGGTTATTTCAACTAATTTACAAATGCTCTAATTGAAAAATTTTCAGGTTGCTCTTTCTCCCCATTTTATCAAACAAATTCCAATGCATCACCAATCAACATCTTGCAATGAAATTTGAAATGTGAAGTCGAGGTATCGATTGCATAGCTGTATCATCATGGGCAGGGTTTTTTAAGGACTCAGGATTTCACTATACCTCTTCATTTCCCCCCTCAACACTAACTTCCCCTCCACACATCAAATTTTGGCTTAGCATAGCCAAAAATGGACCCCCAATATAAGAGGGACCCCCACATTCTTCCCTGTCAAGGATGATGAAATCTGCCCGGAAGATGAAGTCTTTTCACCTTCACTAATACAAACTTCAACTACTCTTCTCGGGGAAATTTTAAATATCGATCGGTAACTGAAGACTCATTTTGGTCGGTTCGACTCTCCCCTCCCAATTTCTGGAACATCTTGTTTTGGCAAACAAATTAAAATTGGCTCCCCCAAACACCAATGCCCGTTCTTCAAAAAAATTCCCTATCAGGCAAGGGATGGGGAAAACCCTAGGATTTTAACTTTTTAGGGGTTTTTTCCCCAATTACCACAGTGTTCCCCTCCCAAAATTACAGAGAAACTCTTTTAACTTCCTTTGTTCGTAGCAACTCTTTTTAAAAAAATTTTGCATATCGTGGCATTTTTGTAATGCCTCAAATTGGGAAGGGTTATAGAATTGCTTTTCATATCTTTTAAAAAACTCCATAGTGCTCATCTGTTTGCCCTTCTTGAGTTGTTGGATAAGGAACATTTGGGGTTTTATTCCGGGGTTAATGGGGTGAGATTTTTCTCAGGGGATTTTTTGAATGCTTTCCCCCCTTTTTTTTAGAACTACTTGTTCTTTTTCTGGGTTTAGTCACCTGCTCTCCCTTTTGAACCTTTGTTGTTCCTTTCCAATTGTAAAGTGACCGCTTTTTAAAATGTTTTCTGGGTTGGTTTCCGGTTTTCCCGGTAGTGAACCTTGAGATCTTTAACAGAAGCTTACATCTACCCACCTGGGTTTTTAAAATTTGATTTAAGCCTCATATTCCTTTAAAACCAATCTTGATTTTTTTTAAAAACAAATCTAAGGACTTTTGTCTATCTTTTGAATTTCCCTTTATGAATTTTTGGGGGGGAGATCTTCAAGTGGCGGTTTGGAAAATTTGGACCATTGGCCTCTAATAACTTTTGGAGGGTTTGGATTGCCCCTTTTGAAATTAAATTTTTTAGTCTAAGAAAAAAAAATTTGGGTTTTATTTCTCCATCTTTGGGGTTTAATATTGCTGTATGGTTTTTTCTGGGGCCGAATTTGGTTTTCCTAAAAATCCATCGCTCTGTTCGCCCCCTTCCCCCCACCTGAGGGTTCCACATACCATGATGTGGAAAGCCAACCCCTCGATTTTCTAGATAAAGCCTCAACTTTGGACATATAGAAGTAGCCACATCCACTTCAAGAATGCCTCCACCTTCTCTTCTGTGCCCCTACCATTGACCATTCATAATTATTCACGTCATATCTTCAAAAAGAGTCAAAATTTTTCGGAGTTTTTTTGGGTTCAAAGTGCCACCAGCTACGCACTATATTTGTCTCTTTTATATTCAACCCATTATAAAATATTTGAACTTGAAGCCACTCTGGGATCCCATGATGTGGGCATTTCCGCATTGAGTCCTTAAATCTCTCCCAGGTTTTCACATAAGTCTCCATGTCATACTGATGATAAGATTGAATCTCAGCTTGAAGTTTAGCGGTCTTTAAAGGAGGGAAGAATTTGTCCATAAACTTCTTAATCAGACCTTGCCATGTAGTAATGGAGTTCCTCAGTAAAGAATTCAGCCACTGCTTAGCCTTGCCTTTCAAAGAGAATGGGAAGAGCCTGAAGGTATCGCATACCTCAGAAAGAGTTGGATATGCGCATTTGGATCTTCATCTTGTAAACCATCAAATTGAGTATATTGCTACACCATCTGAATCACGGCAGGCTTAATTTCAAAATTATTTGCCTCCACTCGAGGAAGGACTATGCTAGAGCTGACGCCTATCAAGTTTGGCCTGGCAAAATCAGAATTGGTTCTAGGTGGCTCATTAACTCGGCCATCTCTATTATCAACCAGTTGATGATTCGGGGGATCCACAACAACATTTCCTTGATTCAGCTCTTGAGCACGATTATTGAATTGATAAGCCATTTCTTCCTTCAGTAATTCTCCTTGAATACCAAATGATGTTGACTTAGTCGAGTGTTGCCTTTTCTGATAACGACGAATGATTTTCTCTGTCTCAGGATTAAAAACAACAAGTTCCTTGGAGTGACTTCTAATCATGCACTGTAAACGAAATACAAATCAATTATGAGCTCTAAATTCTCAGGAAGAAAAGTGAAAAAAAAAATAAGAAAGAAATAAATTGGTTAAATTAATAAGTAAAAAGTGTTTCTAATATTGGCATATCCCCAGCAATGGCGCCAAAAACTTGATTGTTGCCAATCGTAGCTTTAATATTTATAATGCCTGTTCCTAATTCTAACTATGTTGCAATAGGCAAGTGTACCTACCGTAGACGTAATATAGTGTCAAGTACAGGGTCGTCCCATAGAGATACACCAACTACTAGTACTAACTTCGTTCCTATTATTTAACCGACGCTTAAATATGTTGGTTGAAACTTAATTACTCTAATCTTAAGACTAATAACTCACTAACAACAATGGTTCTGAAGATTTATCAATTGACAAAAGCAACCTAGATCTTATTCTACTCCTTCTCTATCATATAATTCATTAGATTTATGAGATTGGCGTAGTTAACTTCTTATACTGTCGAATTCCCTAGTCAAGTTAACTACTTTCTCAAGTATATTAACCTATCTAATCCTAGATTTATCAAATAGGATCTCTCCTTATTTAATAGCAACCTAGAATTGCATAAAGCACATGAATTCGCATCAAAATAATCGATGTAAACAGAAGACTCTTGTTTCTTATCTCTAGAAGAACAATCAAGTCTCATTAATTGCATTAAATCTAATCATAAGAGCAATTTCTCAATTAACTAATATGATATCATGCATAAAATCATATTTCGGATCTATGAATCTAAGAAACAATTGAAGGGCATGCAATTTAAAATCATAAGAAAGTCAACAACTTCGCATTAAAAATTGAATCTTCATCACATGACAGAGAAGTTTCGAATAAAATCTAGATTTAGAGTCTACTCCTCCATAAATTGGACAAAAGAAATACAATTACGGGAAGAATAAATAAAATTCATAGTCACAACCCTTAAAGATGGAATCTTCTCCTTCGTGGGTCTTCAACCTCCTTTGGAATTGACAGAATCTTCTTTCCCCTACTGCTATATGAGTTAGAGCAAGTGATACGAACCACGCCAACCCGTGACGAAACCCAATACCAATACGTTCGGAAATTCGTTGCCTATGACGCCCAAACACCTAAAGTGGAAACCGCGACCCATTGTCTATAAGCGAGACAAGAACCTTGGTATAAAAATGAAGACACCATAATCGGGATGGAAGACCGATTGATAAGTCGGGATGAACGCCACGGAAATCAATCCGATAAGTTTGATTTAGTTCTTAAAGAACCAAGAGAGGTGCCTCTCAAAAGTGTTTAATGTTCAAAGATGTAAAATTCTTAGTTGTTCTAAACCCTAGGAGCTTTTATACTAGGGTTACAATTCGTGATAAACAAGTCCAAAACGACGTAGTTTAGATAAGTTGTGTAAAAACACGAAAACAGAACATGCTGGCCGGCAGGGGATACACGGCCGTGTACTTTGGCCGTGTACCTTTCTATGCAACTTCTGGCAACATACACGCTCGTGTACTTTGGCCGTGTATCTTTTTGTGGATTTGCTTGACTCCATACACGGCCGTGCCTTTTAGCCGTGTGTCTAGCCATGTATGATTCTGTGCAATCTTGGAATTCCTACACGGCCGTGCCTTGAAAATACATGCCCTCTTCAACCCGTGTCCAGTGTGACTTGTATAAAAGCAAGGGTCTTCCCATGGTTGTTCTAATTCGTTCCAACTTCACGATTGCTCCAATCCTTTCCGGCTTCATGAACAACCTTTATCAACCCGTTAAGTGCTTCCTTAAATCGTTTTGCTCGATTTCTTGTGATCGTCCAGCAGCATTTCAGAGGATCCACATTTCTTCTTCCGGCTTGGCTCTTGTCATGGATCTCACAGCAAGTACAAATTTGAAAACCTCCTATTCTAGGGCAACTAACGTCTATTATACATTGGTAC
>JBBMOL010003539.1:0-15452 GCA_037954665.1 Laguncularia racemosa | reverse complement strand
TTTGTTGGTGAATTTTAATTTGAAAATTTCTTTTGATTTAAGTTCTTAACATCTTTGGGATTTTTCTAAAAAATTCTAAGCCTAAACTTTGAATTCGATTTTTTGAAATGATTTTTAAGGGAAAACATCAATTTTAAGTTTATTTGAAAAAAAAAAAAAAAAAGACTTTTCTAAGTGCTAAAACCTTTTCTTTTCCTATTTTTATATTTTTTTCTCTTTTTAATTTTTTTATGAATCTTTTACGATTTTTATGATTTTTATAATTTTTATATTTTTGTTGAAAATTTTATCCTAAGTTTATTTTCTATCCTATTTTGAAATTTAAAATTTTATTATTATTTTTTTTTCTAATATTTCTATTATTTTTCTTCATTTTTATTATTTTTATTTTATTTTTTCTTATTTCCTATTTTCTATATTATTAAATCCTAGAAAAATACAATTCCTACATTTTCCTATTTATCAACAATATAAATAAATAAATGGCTAACAATATAATAAATAATAAAAAATAAATTCAACATAAACAAATGAACAAAATAAATAAAATAAATAATAAAAAAAATCTGGAAAATCCGACTTACCTGGATCCGGATCGGTGCGCGGGACGGATCGGATCGGGTCGAATCGGTCGGACACGGCGGCGGTATTAGCTCGTTCAGGGCATTCCGGCGGTCGTTTGCGGCGGGTGAAGTGTCGAATCTTAGCTTCTTGGGGGTGCTGAATCCGATGGTGGTGGCGGTTTACTCCCAGAACGTCTCCGTGCGGTGGTTTGAACTCCGGTCGGCGGTCATGGCTTCAAGTTCCTCCGATTTGCACTCTTTTCTCTCTCCTCGCAATTCTGATCTGTCCTTTGGCTTCCTCATCTCCTCCTCTATTTATAGGCGTTTGAAATCGAGCTGGATAAGCTTGGATTTCCTCCGATTGAAGCTGATCGGATCGACGGTTAAAAGGAATGACTTTGATTCGTGTAAATCCCTCGTCTTGTTGTGATTTGATTCTAATTAGATAATGTTTATCTTATTTCTGTTGAAGATCTGTTGGATTTGTGCAAAAAATCGAATCAAAACGGCCGAAATACGGATTTTTCTTCTCGCTGGCGATCTCGGGCTCGAGGTAGGGGATGATCACGCGCCCGGCGCGTGCGTTTCTCCCAGCCAATCAAAGGCTGCCACGTGTCTTGGGCAAATGCAAAATTCGCAAAACGCGGAAATTGCTTCTCCCGCGATTCGAACCAGCGACCTCGACCCCCTGCGCGTGCGCCTAGCCACGGTCCGGACTAGCTGAGCTAGCCCACTTTCCTGATTTTTTTATTTTTGCAAATTGCATATATGCAATGCGATTTTTCCATTTTTTGTATTTTTTGAAAATTCCAAAAATTTGTAAATTTTTTTTTATTTATTATTGCCATTTCTGAAATCATTTTTCAAAATTGAGGGGTTTTCCTATTTATTTTTATTTTTTGAACATTTTTTATTATTTTATGCTAAATTAGGAAAAATTGGGAAAAATTAGGAAAAATTAAAAAAATTGATTTATTATTGAGAATTGTTGATTCCGAGGGCAAAAATGGGGTGTTTACAGCTGCCCCTCTTTGTGGTAAAGTTTGAAAAACTTAACTACAAAGACAAAACAAAAGACGCCATTTTTGACCTTTTGAATGAGTTTTAGTAGGAAAATGCCCTAAGAGCTGAAAATCCTACGATTGAAGATGTTCCTAACGATTCAAGGTAATGTTCCCTTTCTAAAAAGTGCTTTATGGGCTAACTAATTGGTGACAGGACACATTTCGAACATCGAGTAGGAATGTATGAGAAGTGATGATAGGAAGCGTCTAGTCCCCCAAAGTTGCTCCCCAAACAAAATGCTAAAAAGGGTGCCTTATGAGCTGACCCTGAACAGGTTTTTGGGGAAAGTGCCCATATTGGGCTGACTAACCCTTGGATTGATTTTTAGGAAAGTGCCCCAAGAGCTGACTAACCTAAACTAAAACTGTCTAAAAAGGGTGCCCTTATGAGCTGACCCTGAGAACAATTTTTAGGAAAGTGCCCAATTGGGCTGACTAACCCTTGGATTTTAGGAAAGTGCCCTCTTGGGCTGACTAACCTTGAAAACTGTCTCAAAAGGTGCCCTTATGAGCTGACCCTGAGAACAGGTTTTTTTCGGAAAGTGCCCATATTGGGCTACTAACCTTGGATTGATTTTTAGGAAAGTGCCCCAAGAGCTGACTAACCTAAACTAGAACTCGCTCAAAAGGTGCCCTTATGAGCTGACCCTGAGAACAGGTTTTTTCGGGAAGTGCCCATATTGGGCTGACTAACCTTGGATTGAATTTTTAGGAAAGTGCCCCAAGAGCTGACTAACCTAAACTAGAACCGTCTCAAAAGTGCCCTTATGGCTGACCCTGAGAACAGGTTTTTGGGAAAGTGCCCATATTGGGCTGACTAACCCTTGGATTAATTTTTAGGAAATGTGCCCCTAGGGTGTGACTAACCTAAGGAATGATAACTAGAAGGTGCCTTTACAGGCTAACCTTAGAAAAGATCTAGGGCAGTGACCGTTTTTGGGCTGACTACCCTATGATGAAAATATGCTCAAAAGGTGCCCCATGTGGGCTAACCTTGAGAGATCTAGGGAGTGTGCCCCTTTTGGGCTGACTACCCTATTAAAGGAAGAATATCCTAAGTGAGAATAACAATCAAATGCAAGATGACTTAAGACTTTGAACAAGTGATGATTAAAATTTTTCTGCAAATTTTCAAGAAAAATGCTCTTCTAAAACCTAAGGATAATGTGACAAACATTAAAGTTTTTTTTTTTTCTTTTTTAGTGAGCATTGCTAACGAGTAAAGAGTTCTGACAAGGCTCCTAAAAATATAATAAAGGGTAAGCATTCCCTACTGCTCAATATCACTTACTCTTTTGCCTCATTTTTCTTAGAGGGTTTGGTTTAATTTTAGAAACAAAGTGTTGATTAGCTTAATCAATCATCTCTTGAGGGGTTTCTTCAATTAAGACTCATATTCTTATTGGGGAACATCAGTACATAAGGCTAAAACAACGCCAATGGTAAATTTCCTCATTCCATTTATAATAGATATCTCGTTTTTAATTGTTTAATCTAAGAGGACTTCCTTACAATCTCTCGGTTTAGATGTCACTCTTGACTTCTTTCCAAAAATTATGGTCTTTTCTTGTAAAAGTAATACGCTTTAATCAATCCGTTAGGCATTTTGATACTCGTAATGAATTTAGGCTCTTTTGGGTTTTTGGTTTCGAAAAGTAGTTAAGGGTTATTTTAAGAATCATCATTTCAACTTGGGTTTGCAAGTCAAGAAACCTTGAGAAAAAGAATGGAATAGTACTTGCCCTAGAATTTTTGCTTAAGATAAGTTATTTTTAATGATTTGGAGAAGTCTTCAAAAGGTAGTATATCTTTGAAACTACCTCGTATTTGGCCTTGGATATTTTCAAGTGTTGTTGGGCTTTTTATAGGTTTAGTTACATTTCGTAGGCTTTTTTCATTTTCTTCTTTTCTTTTTCTTTCTTTATTTTTTTATTTTCTTTCTTTTTCTTCATCTTCTCTTTTTCCATCTTTTTTCTTTTTTTTTTTTTGGCCCAATGGTGATCATTTCTTGGTTTATGTGTATTTTTTTTTCAGAATGTGGACTTCTCTTCATCTCAAATAAATTATCTATGGCTAAAATTTTAATTGTTGCAACTAGGGCAAGCACTATTGATGTCTCTATCTTCCCAATTATTCATCGTGGGGTGGTTGACGGTGGGGTTAAATTTTGAAACTCTTGTTTGTCAAAGGGTTGATTGTGTTTAGGGTGAAAAAAATGAATGCCTAACATTATTTTGATTTAACGTATCAAATTCAAGATAGACCTCCTTTAAGGAATGAGTCCAAAACCTCACATTAATAACCTCCACTCTCAAGTTTTTAAAGGGGTTAGTGTTTGGGACGTGGTTTGCCTCTTGTCATTTAAACCTTTTAAACAAAGAAAACCTCCATTCAAATTTGCCTATTTCACCACTTCTCATGGTTTTCCTTATGTACTTTTGTAAATTTAAACAAGCGATTTGGTCTTAAGATTTCAAGGATTTGGAATAGTCTTCTTTATACCCTCATTGATAATTGCCCATAGCTACTTTGAAAGTGTCCCAAAAAAATCTTTTGTCTGGTTTAATAACTTTTGATGGAAAGGAAACTTTCAAGTGCAGCTTTTAGGTTTGGGAGGGTGTCGGGACGTTTTGAGGCTAAATCAAGATATGAGGAGCCTTTTGAAGTGAATGGGGTCTTTTAAATTGGAGTAGGTTGTAGAGGTCTTCGTTTTTATGTTTAGAGCAAGTGACTATGAGTTTTAGTTAAGCTGACCATTTAGAAGCAACTTTTAGAACCTTGAAAAGATCTTTTATTGTTAGTAACTCTTCAATTTATTTTTTTATTGTTCTTATTTTTTTAGTAATAGCAACCAGATGCTCACACGGATATAAATATGTAAACAAGATGCTCACACGATGTTAAATATGTAAACAGATGTCAAAATGCTCACACGGATGCTAAAAGTAGGAGGGCTGACAACTGATTGACAATGTAATATTGAAACTTTACTTTTATTAATATTAAAAATTTGGAGTTCAATAATCAAAATAGTTACAAATAATGCTCTATTTCCTAGCTCTTTTGTCTTCTGTTGTGGAGGCTCAGGCTTCCCTTGATGACGGCTTATAGTTCTTTGACTCTGGCTTTGGTCTTGAATGGGAGTGATCTCATGTGGCCGATGAAGAAAGCTGCGGGCTCTATTTCCCATAACTGGAGTATGGCCTGTACCAAAGGCAAATTCACCTCTATTTTGTTAATGAAAGGATGGGGCCGATCTTTTGCTGGATGAAGGCCTGCTCCTCGGGTTATATAGGGTAAACCAATGGTCCAACACCAATTTTGGGTCCAAAGGTTTGTACACCCGAATTTCTTTGCGGAGGAGGCGGTCGATTGCACTGCTAGCCATCTATTACAATAGGAAACAGCCTAGTTACAAACAAGAACTATGAAAACATTACAGGGAAATAGTCCTGAACTCCAAGGACAAAACAACAAATCAATACATTGTCATTCAATTTGTCAACCCCTTGTACGATGTTATGTAAGCAAGTAGGGTGGTTCTAACTGGTTCCCGAGCTCTATGGCCTCCCGCATTCTCGAAGAAATGGATCTCAGGCCATATCGAAGCATAGGGTGGGGTAGCCTAATCGGTCCCGAACGGTGAATCAACTCACTTCGCCCAAAACCTACACAATGGCTCCCCATCTTAGGTTTTTAGGACGGTCCGGGTTCGACCGCATCTACTCACACAAACATATGCATGCAAAACCTCATAGTAAAGAACAAAAATCTAACTAAATCCTGCAAAGTTAGTAACAAAAGAAACACATTTCTTAAAGATATCAATCCGAAGAGAATCAGGTGGCTAGCCTGCTGGTATGGGTCCCCAGGGGAGTCGCCATCCTGTCGAGTCTAATTTTTGAAATTCCCATTCCTAATCCGATCTAATAGACCCTATGCTCATCTAATCTAGATCCTCGACTTGAGTTAGGAATTTCGTTTGATTTTTGGAGTCGCCACCCAACTTTGTTGGGAAAAGTGAATTAAGACTAAAGGAGCGGATTAGTCTTAATTTGGACTACTAGTCGTCGTTATTTCCTCTTCTCGTTTTTGTGAAAAAGAGAAAAGGGAAAACCAGAGTTTTTAAGTCCGGGGCTAACCTATTAAAACCTATCGGTTACCACCTAATCTCTCAAAATTGTTCATCTCTAGAAAATTTTCATTGTATTTCTGTTACTTTTTATTTGTTTTTGAATTTATTTCAAAAAAAAAGGATTTTTCATTCATTTTAGGGGTTGACCCGAATGGGTGCCCACGTACTGCTACTCAGGATCAAACAAGCCGTAGTTCGCTTTTTGAAAACCTTTAGGGTTTTTTGTGAATTTTAATTTTAAAAACTTTTGATTTGTTTTAACATTTTGGGATTTTTCTAAAAATTTAAGCCCAACTTTAAATTTTATTTTTTAAATGATTTTTAAGGGGAAAACTCAATTTTGATTTTTTGAAAAAAAAAAAATTTTTTTTAAGTGCTAAAATCTTTTTTTTTAAATTTTTATTTTTTTTTTTTTTTTTTATTTTTTTATTTTTTTTTAAAATTTTTTTTTTTTTTTTAATTTTTATATTTTTGTTTTTTTTTTTATCCTAAGTTTTTTTCTATCTATTTTTAAATTTAAAAATTTTTTTATTTTTTTTCCCAATATTTTTTATTTTTTTCATTTTTATTTTTTTTTTTTTTTTATTTTATTTTTTTTTTTTTAAATTTTTAAATCCCAGAAAAAAATTTTTCATTTTCCATTTATTAAATAAAATTAAAAAAAATTAACAAAAAAAAATAAAATAAAAAAATAAATAAATAACAAAAAAAAAATAAAAAAAAAATTGGAAAATCCCACTTCCGGTCCGGGTCGGTGCGCGGGGGGTCGAATGGGTCGGGTGGTCGGAACGGCGGCGGTTTGGGTCGTTCAGGGGTTCCCGGGGGCTTTGCGCGGGTGAAGGCGAATCTTCTTCTTGGGGTGTGAATCCAGGTGGGGGGTTTTACTCCCAGAAAAATTTCCCCGGGGTTTAAAACCGGTCGGGGTCCGTTTTTGGGGTTCCTCCGTTTCCTCTTTTTTCTTTCTCCCAAATTTGATTGTTTTTGGGTTTTCCCTCCCCCTTTTTTAAACTGATGGGATCGAGGGTTTAAAAAGGGAATGACTTTGTTTCGTGAAAATTTCCCTCGCTTTTGTAAATTTTGATTCTAATTAGATAATTTTACCCTTAAATTTCTTTGAAGACCCTTTTGGGGTTTTGTGCAAAAAATTGAATCAAAACGGCCGGAATAGGGTTTTTTTCTTTTTCCCCGGGCGATCTGGGGCCCTCGAGGAAAGGGGATGATCACGCCCCCGGGCGCAAACGTTTCTCCCAGCCAATCAGAGGCTACCCCCCGTTCCTGGGCAAAGCAAAATTCGCAAAACGGGGAAAAATTGCTTCTCCCCGATTCAAACCACGACCCGACCCCCGCGGCGGGGCCCTACCCACGGTCCGGCCCACTGAGCAAAGCCCACTTTCCTGTTTTTTTTAAATTTTCGCAAATTGCATAATGAAAGGGCTTTTTTTCCTTTTTTTTGTTTTTTTTAAAAATTTCCCAAAAAATTTTGAAAATTTTTTTTTTTTTTAATTTTATTATTCCCAAATTTCTAAAATCATTTTCAAAATTGGGGGGGGCCCATTTATTTTTTTTTTTTTTTGAACATTTTTATTTTTTTATGCTAAATTAAAAAATTTGGGGAAAAATTGGGAAAAATTGAAAAATTGATTTTTTATTGAAAAATTGTTGATTCCGAGGGCAAAAATGGGGGGTTTTAAAAATATGTAATAGGCGTAAATATGGAGAGAGGCCTATTAGTACATGGGGGGGGATTAAAAAATATCCCTGCCCGAAAAGGTTTTTTCCAGGTCACTGTCATAGGGGTTTTCTTAAAAAAATTTTTTGGGGTTTACCCCCCAAAAAATCCAAGATGGGAGAGGACACCCTTTTAAAGGGGAAAAAAGATTAAACCAAGATTTGAGCTAGAGTGGAGGGGGAAAAAGAAGAGGCTACAAAGGTGGGGTTTTTTATTAATGGGGTTTAAAAGGGATATTGTTGAAAGTTGTGGGTTTTAAAAACCCTTTCTTTTGATATGGAGGGGTTTTTCGCATACAGTGATTAAAAATAAAATGACCCAAATTTAAGTATTTAAAACAATCCTAAGTCTGGGGTAACTTCCCCTTTTTTTGCAAGGAAATCCAATTAGAAAGGGAAATCCCCATAGACTCAAAGCCTAAAGAAACGTGAAGGCTCCCAATTTAGCAGCTTTTTGTTAAAGGGAAAAAAACACTAAACCATTATGAGAACTAGAGATAGTAAAAAAGTTTCAGGGGTTGGGGATTTGGGGCATATTTCATCCAGTTGGGCTAATTTAAAAAGGGGTATGGGTCATTTTTTGACAATGGGGAATTTTTGGGAGAGCCTTTTGCTTTTAAGAGGGTGAACATCAACATTAGAGGGTAAAAGAAGATGTTTTTGGAGGGACCTAAGTTGGGGAATTAATATCACTAAGGGAAAATAAATCAGTGTTCAACCATGGAGGGTAGTGAAGGGGGTTTAATGTAAACACATCTTTCATACATGGGCATGTCAAAACAAAGTCTGTAGCTTTATAATTGATAATGGTAGTGCACTAATGTTGGGTACACTTTGTTGGGTTTTTTAGATCAGTTGAAAGCTATTAAGCCCCTCCAACGCCCCTATAGATTTTCAATGGGGTTTAAAAAGGAAAAGAATGAAGGTGACAAGGGGGTTCTTTTAAAACTTTCTTCATAAGGAGGTTAAACCCCAATTTAGGTTATGTGTGAGGGGGTTCCTATGTAGCATTATTTTTTGGGTTTTAAAAAAAATTAATCATTCATTTTTATCATGAGATTTTTGAAGAAATTAAAAACAAAGATAATTTTTAAAAAAGAGGCATGCCAAAGTGGGGGGGAATTTTTTTTTTAAAAACCCTTTTTCCTTGTGATTAAGTATAACCCAAGGGAAAGGAAAAATTATAGTAGTTGGATTCCCAACTTTCTCAAAGGAACTTTCTTTTAATTTTCCTTTAAATAAAAAAACCTGTTTTTAGATTTGAGTGGAATGAAAAAATTTATGAACATGATTTTTGACTTCGATCAAATTTATGTTGCTTGTTTGGGGTTTGGGTTTTTTTGATTTCTAAAAAAGTTTGGATGGGTATTTGTTAAAAAAGATAGGTTGTGTGTACCCAAAAAATTCTATAAATGAATTGCTTTTTTTGGGGAAGGGGGATGGGAGGTTGGGCTAATGGGCACTTTGGGTGTTTTTGGAAAAAAAATTTGGTATTTTGCCATGAAGATTTTTATTGGCCTAAAATTTAGACCCGGGTGTTTTTGATCATAAGTGATAAGTACATTGCATGTAGAAAGGCCCAACTTTGAGCAATTTCCCCATGGGGGAATTTTTTTCCCTTGCCTTTGCCCAATCTCAAAAGTGGCAAATAATTTTCATTTTGGGTTTGGGCCGGTTGAATAGGGTTTAGTTTAAAATGACTCTTTTATTGCTTTTTTTCAAAAAAAATAAAAGATGCTTTATACATTGGATTTGGGGCTTTAGGGAAAATTTTTTATTTGGTTTTTAAAAGGTTTTTTCCTTTTAAGGCCTTTTTGAGTGTTGGGAATTTTTAAAATTTTTAAAGGCCCATTTTTTTGCAAACCCTTTTGGTTTTTTTTTAAAGGGATAAAATTTTTTATTTTCTAATTTTGCCCATCCTTCCAAAACTTTAAAACGGTCAAAAACGGAAAAGTAGTCAATATGACCTTTTTTCACCTTTTTTGCCTGCTTTTGGGTTCATAAAGAAAATTTGAAACAAATGGGAAAAAATCCCTGTTTTTCCTCATATAGAATTTTCATATTTTAGGAAAGGTGCATTCCAATTCTCATATTCTCCATTTGGGGGGGTTGTTTTTATGGCTTTTTAAACCTTTGACCCCATTGGATATTTTGCCTTTACCCCCTTTTAAAGAGTTTATTGAAATTTTTATGGTAATGAAAAAAAAGGGGGAAAAAAAAATTAAAATTTTTGGGGAAAAAATTTCAAAGTCGGTTCAGAAACCAAAAATTGAGAAGAAAAATGAAAAAACCTATGTTTGGGCAAGCTAAAAAAAAGGTTTTTTTCCAAAAGACCAAAATTTTAAAACCAAAAGACTGGGTTTTGGGTTTTCATTTACGAAAGGAACGATTTGCAGAACAACGAAATTCCCAAATTGTATCCTTTTTGGGGAAGGATTGGGGACAAAATTTTTAAGGGGGGGTGGAAAAAACATCAAAGATTTTGCGCTTACAAGGTGATTTGCTAAGTCACTATAGTAATGTAAGGGGGGCCTTTCCCCTTTTTAAAATTTTTGATTTTACGCTTTATAATGCAAGTGATTCCGGGGGATGGGAAAACTTTTTTAAAAGGAAAAAGGGGGGGAAATGATGAGGATCAACTTGCCCTAAAAAAAAGGGAAAAGAATCAGATGAAACCCAAAATTTCCCAAAAACCCCATTACAGGGTATTGGGGGCCAAAATGACTCGAGCTAAAAAAAAAGCTAAACGAATAAACAAACTTTACAAGGTTTAGTCATGAACCTTCAAGTGAAAACCAATTACTGCAAAAACCCACTTATCAATTTCCCATTCACTTTTCTATGGGGGGAAAACCAAGGAATATGGGAAGTCTTGGGGGGTTTTTAAATTTAAAAGTGGGAATTTAAATAAAAAGGGGGGTTTAGGTTTTAAATTGGGTTTGTTTTTTTTTTTTATTTGGGAATTTAGTTTTTTTAGTTGGGTTTTGATATTGGAATGAAGAATTTTTTTTGTGTATTTTGGAAAATTTTTGGTTTTGTTTTTATGCTTTTTAAAAATTTTTAAAAAAGGGGAGAAAAATTATTAAGATTGTTCCTTATTTTTTGGGCCCTTTGGTTTTTAAGGGGGAAAATATGTTTTTTAATTTGGTTAGGTTTTGAGTTAAGTTTATAAAATTATTGGGGTCAAATGCCCATTGGGCAAGGGGTTATTTCGCCCCAGTTCTATTTCATATTTGGGGGTTTATCATAAATACCCTAATTAAAATCTTAAAGAAAAAAATTAAATTCCATGAAAAACTAAAAACAAAACCCTAATCATAGTTAACATACCAGTCAAACTCCAAACCCCCAAACACTTTTTTTCAAAATTTTAAAATTAAAATTTCCCTATAAAACCCACACACCAAGCAATGTTTTGGGTAAAAGTTGTAAGTTTAATATAGAATTTGAAATTTTTTATCTTTGGTTTACAAAAATATAATAAATACAAAAAAGGGCCCCCTTCTTTTTTTTCATGCATTTCCTTTCGGGAATGTTGATCAGTTTTGAAAAACATAAAAAGTTCTTTTTCAACCCCCAAATTCAAGAAAACCCTTTTTAAAAATTTTGAACCTTTAAAATAAGAAAAAAAAACCCAAAAATTTTTAAATTTTCAAAATTTATTGTAATATAAGTTTAGAATATTTTTAAAAAAAATTTAGAACAAGAAAAATTAGATAAACCCTAGAAATTTGTTTTTTTATAAGACACTTGATCTCAAATTAAATTTGTTAACTGAACAAATTTTCTTTTCAAAATATAAAGGGAATATGTGGATATTATAAACTTTAAGCAGGGGAAAATGTTTTTATTAAAGTACAACAATCAAAAGAATAGAAAATGGGAAAAGGAAAATTGAAATCCCAAACAAATTTTCCCTTTTAGAAATAGCTTTAAATTTTGGTTTTTCAAAGTGGTTGGAACTGTTGGAGACCATTAAAAAGAGTTAGAATCCAGTTTCTAGAGAGGGGGCTTAGTTTTGGAAGTTTAATTTTAAAGGTTTTTAAATTTGTTGCTTATAAAGAATTAAACTATAATATATCTTAAAAATAAATTTGAGTCTACTTTAATTTGGGAGCAAATAAATTTTACCGTTTAAGTACATTTTTTATGTCAAATTAAATGCTTTTTTATTATGTTTGGTTTATCAATTATAAATAAAATTTTACAAGTTATTTTTACAAACAATTGGGGATTATAATTGTGGAACATTTTAACTATCGGAATCATTAAAAGGGAGCATAATGGGAAGTTTTAAATTTAAAAAGTTAGAACTGGAAGCAAAGGAGAGAAGCCATTTGGAAATAGTGCCTACCATTTTTTAAACAAATTAAACTGTTGGAACCTTTTAAAGGAGAAGTTGAAAGACACAAAAAAGGGTTTGTTTTTTGGGAAAATTTTGCTTTTTAAAAATACATAAAATTTTTCTCTTAAAGAGTTACAAAACCCCATAATATATTTAAAAAAGATTATTTGATTTACTTTAAGCTAAAGTAAATAATTGCATACTTTGAGTCCATTTCCAATAACAAATTTGTGTATTTTCATTTTTTGTTATCACATTAAAAGAATCTTATCTTATTAAGACAATTTATTTTTTATTTATATAGCTTCCTTTTTTTATTTAATTTAATTGTTTTTTCAAATCTTTGGGTTTTTTGCTTTAAATTAAACCTTTATAGATATGTAACTGAGGTTTTTATTCAACTATTTTCAATTTAAAACTTGTTAGCTTCTCTCTTATATTTAGGGAAATTTACACCCATGCCCCATCATTATTTCTTCCTCGAAATTTTTTGGGGGTTTTCACCTTCACCCTTTCATCATGGAAAGAAAAATGTGTTACCAAAAGTAAAAAAATTATGCAATGAGGGTGCATTTTATTTTAAAAGAAAAAAGGGAAATTTAAAATAGGGAATTTAAAAATTGGTAATAAAAACTTTTTTTTTCTTAAAATACCATAACAATCTCAAATTTTTGAAATATCATTTATAGAAGGATAAACTTGTAATTTTATTTTTACACCCCTCAATACTTTTCAAAAAATTGGGGGAAAAATTTTTTTTGGAAAACCTTAAGGAAAACTTTTTTACTCCACATCCATTTCATCCCTTTCCTTTCCCCCTTTTTAAAAAAAGGGAAAAAGTAAAAAATTCCCTTCAAAATTTACCATTTTCTTTCATTTCCTCATCGGACGTATTTTAAGGGGGTTTTAAAAATATTTTTTTAATTTCTAACAACAATTACATTCACAAATATAAGTATTAAATATAAAAAGTTTCTCTGTTTTATATCACAAAAGGGGTCTCAAATATTTTTTTTAAAAATGAATTTGGGGTTGATCCCCATTTTAAAACTGATTGAAAAACTCCAAAAAAGGGCCCTAACACAATCCCCCAGCACTAAGGTTTTAATGTTGGTTAACTAAGGCTTAAAAATGGGCAATATGCCATATAATTTAATTTTTGGTTAAAAATTTCAAATATTTAACTCAAATTGCCCACAAAAATATATTTTAAAGGGTTTTTATTAAAATGATTTTATAAATTTTTTTAAAATTTAATCGATGAAAAAAAAGAAAATATTAGAAATTTTAAATTTCAAAAAGGGGGAAAAATTTTTGGACTTTCGTAAATTTTTAACCCTTTAAAAATTTTTTATGCTTTGCATTCTCTTAAATTTTTCCAAACTACTCATTGAAGGAGTGAAAATGCAGAAGAAACAAAACTGTACTTACTCCCCATGTCCCCTTGATAAAGTTTTTTCTTTCATGGAAATTAACGCATATCTTTTAAACCCCCAACATACATAGATAACTTTGTATGGTTTAAAACCCCCATAATTTTTATGGCTTAATACATACTGGTGAATTTTTTTTCGATAGCTTATAAATCACTTGCCAAATACCCATAACACAGACTAGCAACAGCCCTAGAATTCATAATTTTTCCCACTATCAATAAGAGAAAATGCTATCTAAGGATGGGTTTATTTTAAAAAGGGGGACTTGTTTAGCCCAATTGTAGCATAAAAATTAAATTTTTTATGTTTAAAATAGCCAAAAATTGATGATGATAATCTACACAAGGGGGGCTACCGTGCCCTGGGTTTAAGGGGCAATTTTTTTTATTTATTTTTTTTTTTCGTTTAATGGCCCAAATTTTTTTTTAAGTATATTAAAAAAAGTTAACATTTCCTCTCCCAGTCTATTAAAATTTTTTTTCAAAATATATCAAAATATGAAGTGGAATGATGTGGAAGATTTTAAATTTTAAAAATGGGGTAATATGATTTTAGAAGTAAACAACGATAAAAAAAAGGGAAAAGGAATTGAAATCATTAGAAGTAGTTTTCCCTTAAAAAATAGTGTTAATTAGGTTTAAAAGGGGGTTGGAAGAATGAAACCATTAAAAAAAATTTTTAGAATCCTTTGGGTTTAAAAGAGAAAAGGGCCCTTATTTTTGGAAATAACTTTAAAGGTTTTAACTTTTTGGTTTTTTGAGAATTTATAGAAAACCGTTAATATGTAAATTAAAAATCAATTTGAGTCTATTTTAAAAGTTGGGGGAATAGGGAGTTTATATTTGGGGACATTTTTTTATGCCCAAATTCAGCATTTTTTTTATGTGTGGATTATGAGTAGGATTATAATTTTTTAAAATTTAAAGTTATTTGTTAGAACAATTTAAGATTACAAGTTGTAAAAATTTTAATATCGGGAATAAATTAGAGGTTGCAAAATAAAAAAGATTAGTGTAAAAAGTTAAAAATTGGAATTGGGGGGTGGGGTTTGGAGTTTGTGCCCGGCCATTGTTTTAACCCAAATTAAAAGCTTTTGGGAAACCCTATTAGAAAATTAAAAAGACAAAAAAAGGTTTAGTTTGGAAATTTAATTTTTAAAAACTTCATAATGTTTTGCTCTTAAAAAATTTTTAAAAAACCCTATTTTTTAATAAAAATAATTTGAGTTTCCCTTTAACTAAAGAAAAAATCGTTGCCCCGGTTCCAATTTCCTTTTTCCAAATTTATAAAAAATTTTTTGCGTTTTCATTTTTTGTTGGCACTTTTAAAAAATCTTTATCTAGATTTGGAAAAATTTATTTTGATTTATAAGTTTTTTTTTATTTTATTCAATTTTTTTTCCCTCTTTGGGGGGTTTTTTGCTTATTTAAAACCTTTAGATAGGGGTAACTTAGGATTATTATTCAACTATTATCAATAATACTTTTTAGCTTCTCTTCATATTTAGGGATTCACACTTCATATGCATCATTATTACTTCCCCATATTTTGTTTTTTCGCTTCATTTTTCAAAGGAAAGAAAAATGTTTTAACCCAAAAATGAAATTTTTATGCAATGAGGATGCATTTTTTATTTACTAAAAAAAGGAAGCAAAAAAATTTGGGGAAACCCGGGGAAACGGTATATAAAATTTCCCTTTTTCTAAAAAAAAAGAGTTAAAAAATTTTTGGGATTTCCTATGTATTTTCAACCTTAAAAAATTTTTTTTTTTTATGCCCCTTTTCATTCACTAATTTTCCAAGTGTGACTGTTGAAGGAGGTTAAAAAAAGCAAATGAAGGGAAAAACCCCCCAACTTATCCCCTTTTTGTTGATAAAGTTTTTTTTTCATTGAAATTTAATGAACTTTTTAAATCCCAAATCCCTAAAGAACTTTTTAGTTGAAACCCCCATAATTTTTTTGGCTTAAAACATAGTTTTGATTTTTAAATTGATAGTTTTTAAAAATCACTTGCTAAATAAAACAAAAAAGTAACTGTATTTTTATATTGACATTTGGGTTTACATTTTAAATTTTTTTAAAAAAGCCCTTAGTTCTAAGGTTTTGGTTCCTTCACCAAATATGCAAAGTAGGGGTTTGGGGTTTTTGTTCTAAGTATAGAATTTATATGAGCAATTTGA
>JBBMOL010003538.1:0-15465 GCA_037954665.1 Laguncularia racemosa | reverse complement strand
GTATTTTCTTTTGGGACACTTTCATTTTGATTGTAATTTCCATTTAGGACCGACCACCTTAAAAGTGGCAAAGTTGTAATTTTGTGCATGTTTTAACCCTAAAGGGAGCAAGTATAAATATTTGCTTAAAGTAGGGTTTGAGGAAGCCATTTTTCAGAATTGAACTTCACTTTACATGAGAGGGTTAGGGCTTATTCATAATTCATTTGCTCTTATCAATTTCAAATCCTAATTTGAGGTTGTGGCGAGGGGCTTCAAGGTTAATTTGTGAGTAATATCAAATTTACTTTATTGCTGTTAAGTTCTCTAATTTGGTTTTGATGTTAACAAAAGAGGAATAATGTGTAACGTATGTTTGAGCTTGTCAAAGTTGTTTCAAGAAGATAGTAAGTGAATTTTTCTAAATTGGACAAAGAGACAGAAGCTTGTTCAGAACCTTCAATGGTGTTATACAAACCGTTTTTGTTCTGTCAAAGGTATTTCAGAAGTTGTGTAATGTATCCGTAGTTCTCGTGTTAACCTATCAGAAGCTTTTTCAGAACCTTTACAACAGGAGGACAGTTGACTGGTTTTCTTCAGAAGCTCTTTCAGAACCTTCCATGCCTGTCACGAATTTTTTTTCCAGATTTTGTTCTAATTTTTATATCCATGGTTTTTAATAAATTTCAAGGCCTAGCTCCACGTGTCAAGTATATTTGGGTAATATACTTGATGTGTTTTACTAAAGTTGGATTTTATATCATGGTTTTTAATTTACATAAAGTTTTTACAAGATTTTATTCAAAGATTTTATTTTATTCATGATAAAGTGAGATCGTATAAGATTTACAGGTTTTATTAAGATTTAAATCTAGATATTTGTGCTATATTTTAGGAGATCTAGCAGTTACAAAGATAAGGATATATTTGAATTAGAAATATGGTTGTTACATGAAGATATGGTTCCACAACATATGGGATATCATGATGAGATCCATGATGGGAGCCAAGCCAGAAGATGGAATGTGGATCCTCTTGAAGTGCCACTTGGACCAATCACAACAAATTGAGCGAAACAATTCCAGGAAGCACTTAACGAGTTGATAAAGGATGTCCACGAAGCCGGAAAGGATTAGAGCAATCATGAAGCTGGAATGGATTGGAACAACCATGGGAATGCCCTTGCTCTTGTACAAGTCATAATGGATACGGGTTGAAGAGGGCATGTCATTACAAGGCACGGCCGTGTAGGAGTCTGGAGGTTACACAGAATCATGCACGGTTCAAAGGCACGGCCGTGTATGTTGTCAAGATTTCCACAGAAAGATACATGACTAGAAGTACACGGTCGTGTACATTGGCAAGATTTCCACAGAAAGATACACGACCAGAAGTACATGGTCGTGTACATTTCCAACGCTGGTCGTATATATTTCAACACTGGCTCAAGGCCGGCTCCAAGGCTGTCGGCCTTCATGTCTACACCGCCGGCCTACATGTTTGTTTTGTTGATTTTTACGCAACTTATCTAAGTTTTGTTGTTTTGGGCTTTATTGTTACGAATTGTAAACCCTAATATAAAGCTCCTAGGGTTAGAATATAGAACATACAACATTGAAAGTTTGAAAACACTTTTGAGAGAATTCCTCTCTTGGTTCTTTAAAGAACTAACCTAGAACTTATTGGATTTTATTTCCGTGGCGTTCATCCCGACTTATCAATCGGTCTTTCATCCCAATTGTGGCGTCTTCATATTATACCAAGGTTCTTGTCTCGCTTATAGACAACGGGTCACGGTTTCCACTTGAGGGTGTTTGGCATCTTAGGTAACAAATTCTGAACGTATTGGTATTGGGTTTCGTCACACGTTGGCGTGGTTCGTATCAGTTAGGAATCCGATCAAACCGATCTCGCATCAGTTTGGTATTAGAGCTTAGGTTTGTCAAAACATCAGTTCGGTTTAAGGAAGGTAACATCAAAACCCTAACTCCAATCGTTCATATCAATTGTTCATATTCAATTTCATAGTGTTGATTGTCTATTGAAAGTGTAGTGCCTTCTAATTCAATTTTGTTACAAAAAAAAAAAGGAAGAATCACGACAAAAAAAAAAGAAAAAAGGGAACGTGATCAATAGCAGCACATAAAGGCAAAAAAAAAAAAAAATTTGAACGAAAAAAAAAAGAGGAAAATTTTTAAGCCCTAGAGTTGTTTTGAATTCTACGAAAGGGAAATGGTATAGTTTGGGTTAGTTCCGAGAGAATTAAGAAGAGGAATTGGTGAGTTGCTATCATCATTGCTTGTGAGAATACACGAGTGACTGTGTGATATCATCCTTTGAGCGAAACATGTAAGGGAGTGTATCGTGAGGCTTAATTATATATATTTGTGTGAGTACTAATCTTTTCTGCAGGAACTATGTCAAGGCAACATTCTCCTGAAGGTGAGAGGGGAAGGTTTGATGCTAGGTTAGTGATTGAGGCGTTGAGGGGTGAGATGAAGAGAATGTTTCAGGAGGGAATGGAACAAATTCATGAGACGGTAGAGCAAATACTAGAGCAATCTACAAACGTCTTCCAAGGGCGTAAGAGGGAGAGTCGTTCTAGGAGAGTACAAAGGGGTGGAGATGAAATGTCGGGTGATGAATTTGATGAGCCTTCTGTTGGGAGTTATAGAGGATATAGTGGTCGGAATAGAGGAACAAGGGATTGGGAAGATAGAGGAGATAGGAATAGAGAGGATAATCAATTGAGTAGTATAAAGATGAAGATTCCTCCTTTCCAAGGGAAGAATGATCCCGAGGCGTACTTAAAGTGGGAGAAGAAGGTGGAGATGGTGTTTGATTGTCATAACTATAGTGGGAGAAAGAAAGTGAAACTTGCTGCCATTGAATTTTCGGATTATGCCATAGTGTGGTGGGATCAACTAATGTTGAGTAGAAGAAGGAATGGCGAACCACCTATTGAGTCGTAGGAAGAGATGAAAAGTGTGATGAAGAAGCGGTTTGTACCTGCGTATTACTATCGTGAATTGCACAACAAATTGCAAACTCTTAAGCAGGGAAGCCGAAGTGTGGATGAGTATTTCAAGGAGATGGAAGTTACGATGATCAGGGCGAATGTAGAGGAGGATAGAGAGGCTACCATGGCTAGATTTCTTGCTGGATTGAATAGAGAAATTCAAAATGTTGTTGAATTGCAGCATTATGTAGAATTAGAGGATATGGTTCATATGGCTATAAAGGTTGAGAACCAACACAGGCGGAAAGGTAGTAGTAATGCACGGTTTCAATAGGGTACTGGTTCATCTACCTGGAAGACTAACCAATGGAAGAAGAAAGAAAAGCCTTTACCCACTAAACCAAAAGGAGAGCTGAGACAAGCGTGTTCTACTCCTAGTAACCAAGGTAACCCTGATTCTTCTACTTCTAGAAATCGTGACATTAGATGTTTTAAATGCCAAGGTAGAGGCCATATTGCTAGTCAATGTCCGAATAGGCGTGTTATGATTTTGCGTGATGATGGTGAGTATGAGATTGAGGGGGATAGTGAGGAAGATGATATGCCTCCATTAGAGGATGCTAGTGATGATGAGGAGCCTGCAGTAGGGAAGTTAGTGGCAGTAGTGAAGCGAGCTTTGAATGTGCAGGTGAAGGAAGAAGAGGAGGTGCAAAGAGAGAATATATTTCATACTAGATGTTATCTAGGAGATCATATTTGCAGTTTGATCATTGATGGAGGAAGTTGCACCAATGTGGTGAGTAATTTTATTGTTGAGAGGCTAGGACTCAAAACTATTAGACACCCTAGTCCATATAAATTGCAGTGGTTGAATGATAGTGGTGAGACTAAGGTGAGTAAGCAAGCCTTGATTGGTTTTCGCATTGGTAGGTATGAGGATGAGGTGTTATGTGATGTAGTGCCAATGCAAGCGTGTCATGTGTTGTTGGGGAGACCATGGCAATTTGATAGGAAGGTTGTTCATGATGGCTTTTCTAACAAGTATATGCTTGTTCACCAAGGGAAAAGCTTTAATCTTAAACCGTTAACACCTAAACAGGTGTATGAGGATTAGTTGCAGCTACAACAGTCTTTTGCAAAACATAAGGTGAGTGAAAAGTAGAGGGAGAGTGAGAGAGCAAAAGGCAATGAGAAAGAAAAGGAATACAAAAATCAATATCAAAAGGAAAAAGAGAGGAAGGTTGGAAAGAGTGTGAGAGACCAAGTTGAGGGGGATCAACTTTGGTGGTGAGTGAAAAGGAGAGTGCAGCCTTGCAAAAGGAGAGTTGTGTGGCAAGAGCGAGTGTAGCGAGGAGAGCGTTAGTGAGGAAGCAACCTATGTTGTTACTGGTTTTTAAGGAAACATGTCTTAATACTAATGAACTATCTAACTCTTTGCCTAGTATGGTTGTGTCTATTGTGCAGGACTTTGAAGATGTCTTCCCTAAGGAGATTCCAAAGGGATTACCACCTATTCGTGGTATTGAGCACCAAATTGACCTTGTACCCGGAGCATCAATTCCAAACAAGCCAGCTTATAGGAGCAATCCAGAGGAGACAAAGGAACTCCAAAGGCAGGTAGATGAATTAATGGAGAAGGGGTACGTGAGAGAAAGCATGAGTCCATGTGCAGTGCCTGTGATTTTGGTGCCTAAGAAGGATAGGACATGGAGAATGTGTGTTGACTGCCGCGCTATCAACAACATCATGGTAAAGTATCGTCATCCCATTCCTCGCTTAGATGACATATTGGATGAGTTATATGGGTCTAGTGTCATTCCTTATGAGCCTTGGATAGATATTTCCATGGATTTTGTGTTAGGATTACCCAGGTCTAGACATGGTCGAGATTCTATTTTTGTAGTTGTGGATAGATTCTCTAAGATGGCACATTTCATTCCTTGTCACAAAACAGATGATGCTTGCAATATTGCTAATTTGTTCTTTAGGGAAGTTGTGAGATTACATGGTATGCCTAGAACAATTGTATCGGATAGAGATGCTAAGTTCTTAAGCTACTTCTGGAAGACCTTGTGGGCTAAGTTAGGAACTAAGTTATTGTTTTCTATTACTTGTCATCCACAGACTGATGGTCAAACTGAGGTAGTAAATCGAACTTTATCTACTTTGTTGAGGGCTGTCATTAAAAAGAATATTAAAAGTTGGGAGGATTGTTTACCGCATGTTGAATTTGCCTATAACTGTATAGTGCATTCTGCTACTAAATTTACTCCTTTTGAAATTGTGTACGGTTTTAATCCACTAACTCCTTTGGATTTATCACCTTTGCCTATTTCTGAGTTTGTTAATATAGATGGCAAGAAGAAAGCAGAATTTGTTAAATAGATCCATGAGAAGGCAAGGCTAAACATTGAGCGAAGAACAGAGCAGTATGTGAAACAAGCTAACAAGGGTCATCAACAAGCTGTCTTTGAACCTAGAGACTAGGTTTGGGTTCACATGCGTAAAGAGCGGTTTCATGTGCAACGTCGATCTAAAATACTTCCTAGAGGCGATGGACCATTTCAAATCCTTGAGCGCATCAATGATAATGCATACAAGATAGATTTACCCGGGGAGTATCAAGTAAGTGCTACATTTAATGTTACTGATTTGAGTCCTTTTGATGCAGGCGATGATTTGAGGACAAATCCTTTTCAGGAGGAGGGGAATGATGAGATCCATGATGGGAGCCAAGCTAGAAGATGGAATGTGGATCCTCTTGAAGTGCCACTTGGACCAATCACAAGAAATCGAGCGAAGCGATTCAAGGAAGCACTTAACGAGTTGATAAAGGATGTCCATGAAGCCGGAAAGGATTGGAGTAATCATGAAGTTGGAATGGATTGGAACAACCATGGGAATGCCTTTGCTCTTGTACAAGTCATAATGGATATGGGTTGAAGAGGGCATGTCTTTACAAGGCACGACTGTGTAGGAGTCTGGAGGTTACACAGAATCATACACGGTCGTATACACGGTTCAAAGGCACGGTTGTGTATGTTGTCAAGATTTCCACAGAAAGATACGCGACTAGAAGTACACGGTCGTGTACATTGGCAAGATTTCCACAGAAAGATACACGGCCAGAAGTACACGGTCATGTACATTTCCAATGTTGGTCGTGTATATTTCAACACCATCTCAAGGCCGGCTCCAAGGCCGCCGGCCTTCATGTCTACACCGCCGGCCTACATGTTTGTTTTGTTGATTTTTACGCAACTTATCTAAGTTATGTCGTTTTGGGCTTTATTGTTACGAATTGTAAACTCTAATATAAAGCTCCTAGGGTTAGAATATAGAACATACAACATTGAAAATTTGAAAACACTTTTGAGAGAATTCCTCTCTTGGTTCTTTAAAGAACTAACCTAGAACTTATCGAATTTTATTTCCGTGCCGTTCATCCCGACTTATCAATCGGTCTTTCATCTCGATTGTGGCGTCTTCATATTATACCAAGGTTCTTGCCTCGCTTATAGACAACGGGTCGCGGTTTCCACTTGTGGGTGTTTGGCATCTTAGGTAACGAATTCCGAACGTATTGGTATTGGGTTTCATCATACGTTGGCGTGGTTCGTATCAGTTAAGAATCCGATCAAACCGATCTCGTATCATATCAAGATAAGGTTCCATAATGTGAGGGATATCTTCAATAAACTTGATCCAAAGAATATCTCCAAAGAAGATTGATACGCTCAGAACGTATATATAAAATGGGAGCGTAAATTGCAGCAAGTGCACTGGTCGTATCAAGTAATAAAGTGGTGAAAAGTAAGGTTGTCGATCCCTCGAGGAACCAATAGAGTACTAGATCTATGGCAATTCTTATCAATATCTAGGTGATTAAAAAGGGGTTTTGAAATGTCTAATCTAAAAATTTAACTTAAAGCAACAAGAAAAATTTTATGACGAATCTATCAATTATGAACAAGGGAAATTAGAATTCACCCTAGATTTGTTAATCAAATTGCTACCAAGTTATGTCAACTAGTGGTTATAAGGTTATTCAAGTGAGTTTAGAAAATCCTTTTTAGGGATGTTGACCTTAAATTAATTAGTCGGCTTCCGCGTCTCCAATTAACCAAGGAATCAAAATTATGTTCATACACCTCCCGATGCTACAAACAACTAATGCCCTAAATCAATTAACCCTAATCCCTTAGTGATTAATTAACAAGAAACATTGCATTGTGCCCTCCATAGACTCTAATTAAACCAATTATCGCAACTCCCGTATTGACAATTAATCTAATTAAGAATTCCTAACAAATCCTCATCAACTCCCGTATCAAAAGGATTTCTAACAATTATAATGAAAGACCAATTATAATTGAAATCAAAGGAATTGCAATCATGAATAATCCTAATAATTCCTAATCATATAACATGGCTACAATTATCCTTTTAACATTCTAGGGTTTCATCCAATTTCCCACAAGGATGATTTAGAACATTATAGTATGAATTGCATAAAAACAATTGAAATAAATAGATGCAATGGAATTCATATTAAACAACAAGATTAAACTAATAAATGGCATAAAAGAAAATAAAGTAAATGGAACAATTGCTATAATCTTCAAGAGCTTCAATCTTCCAAAATGACTCCTTGAATTCTTCAATTGAAAGCAAACTTCAACAAAATGACATTCTTTCTTCAAACTAAACTTTGGAAAAATCTAAAGTACCTAAGGAAATTCTAATGAGGCTAAAGAAAGACAAATGATGCTAAAACAAAGAAGAAGAACAAAAGGATTCTAAACAAAAGAAAGGATGGATTCTCCAACAAAAAGGGATGCTTCCAAGGTTCACACAAGGGGTCTATTTATAGATCCAAAGAGGAGGGGGATGAGGTGGATCTGATGAGGATTTGAGTCAGCAAATTAATTAGGATACGATTTTGGAGAGATTCTCGCAATGGATATCCGGGGAGTAATGAAGGCCGGCTCAAGGCCGGCGGCCTTGATTGTAGGCCGGCTCAAGGCCGGCGGCTTTTCTTCTTTTTGAGGCCGGTTTAAAGGCCGGCTCAAGGCCGGCTCAAGGCCGGCGGCCTTGAATGTAGGCCGGCCCAAGGACGGCGGCCTTCGGTGCAATCCTTCGCTCACTTCTTAAATTTTGTGAAAAACTCCTCCAATTAACTTGTAATTTACTTTTGGGTCCTCAAAACCTGTATTTTCACAATAAATACCATTAAGTATCATTTCTTTATATTTTCTTATAATATTAAAATAAATTTAATATAAGTCCAAAAGAAAATATAAGTATAATGTGATCTTATCAACATCCCCACACTTGAACTTTTGCTTGTCCTCAAGCAAAATAATTGATTTAAACAAGAGAAATCCATCATTGAACTTCTGGTGCCCATTGTTCTGACCATACTGAAATTTGTAACTAGTATATCTAGTTGAAATTTAGTAGTTAATCTAAATACAACAGATTTTTAATCCCAGTGTTTAACAATAGAAAACAATACTTAGTCCATAAGGAAAAACATTCATTTAAACTTCATTGGTTATTAGCAAGTATCATCTCCCTCAATTTTACTTCTCTAAACAAGATAACAAGGAGTGAAAGCATATGGTATCCATTTTTTCCTAGAATTTCTCCCCTTTTTTTTTTTTTTATGTTTTATTTGCCTTGATTGGCAGCGGAGTGAGACTTCACTCTTCTGAGGGACCAAAGCTCGCCCATGTCAACCTGACTTTCATTAAGGTACTAAATTTTTGCCTTTCCGCCCTTCTCGTTATTGTGAGTTCATTGAGTCGGCACATCCTGGGCTCATCGCCTAAGTGACCAGGTTTTAAAGGGACCCCTACGAACTCTTCCTCACACTAACATTTAAGATTGGATACTCTTAACTCACTTTCCTGAGTTATTGGAGTAAAGGCTCTTTTTTTTTTTTTTTTTTTTTTTTTTTTTTTAAGGGATCACTAAGTAAAATATTTCTTTTACCTCTTTCACTAGGTGTTAAGGTATTCTCAAAGAAATTTCAATAGAGATTTATCCCAACCAATTTTTCCTTGAAGTAAACTTGCTTGTTTTTTCAACTTAAGGACTCAATCTCAAGTTCAAAGGCTCAACATAGGGTAAACCCCGTTCTCTAGAGATTTTACTCTTAAATTTTAACTATGTAAACTAGTCACAACAATTGGCGAGTAGGGTACCAATCTAATTCAATTTCAGGATTTCATTGAAAACACTTAAGGACATAAATAAAGCATGGGATTTGTAAGCTCATGATGTGTGCAATCATTATACTTCTACATTTATAATCCCTTCCCCACACTTAAATTGGACAATGTCCTCATTGTTCCTAATATATCACAAAATTAAGGAAACGAATGTCAATGCAGAAATTGAAATACTGGTACTTCCCTGGTATAAAATTGTTCATCAGGAAGAAAATTCCTCCTAAAATGTCTGTCATCCTTGGAGTGTCTTGAATGCACCGGCAGCTCTTATCCAGCCTTGAATTAGTTTTTTTTTTTTTTTTTTTTTTTTTTTAACGAAACTATTATAGATACTTATTAAGCATGGGCTGCCTCCCATGAAGCGCTTGTTTTATAGTCATCAGCCTGACTATCAGGGTTAGCTTACATCAAGGAGTTTAAACAACTCCAACACCATCGTTTTCAGATTAGGATTCCAAGCTTCCTTCCATGGTATGGTGCCCTTCTTTTCAGCTTCCACCAATGTTTTGTAGGTAGATATCAACAAACTTACCTGCTGGATGTCTGCCCTTGACCATCCCAGGATTTCCCTATGTTCATCCAACTGGCCTTGAATCTGCTGCTGCAATTCTTTTGTCATAGGCGCTTGATTAATGTGAGGCCATGGATTTCCTAAATTCAGACACTTATAACCAAACAATTGATTAGAAAAGACATTAGGTTCAAGTGTCTGCATAGGCATTAGTGTCGGCACTGGTGGCTTCTCATAGTCGTCTGTCTTCTCAAAAGCAACAACATTTTCAGTCTGGGTTACTTGTTCACGACCTTTGTTTTCTTGCTCATCTTCATCCCCCCAATCATCTATCTCATTCAAGACAGCTTCAAGAGTGGTTTGCCCTACATCTTCCTCCACATCATTGTTAGTAATTTCACCCTCAGCAGATATGTCAGAATACATTGCTTTCTCATTAGACAAAAACACAGGATCATACATATCAAATGTTACCTGGTCATCTAGTGCTCTAAGGGTGAGCTTACCTTGTCCTACATCAATTAGAGCTTGACCTGTGGCTAGGAATGGTCTTCCTAAGATCATGGGTACCTCTCTATCTTCTTCCATTTCCAAGACTATAAAGTCAACTGGAAAGATGAATTTGTCCACTTTTACTAGGACATTCTCCACTATACCCTTTGGGTACTTGACACTTCTATCCGCAAGTTGTAAGGTAACGTGCGTCTCCTTACATTCTCCAAGTCCTAGTTTTTTGAAAATGGACAGAGGCATTAAATTTATACTTGCACCAGAATCTATAAGTACTTTATCAAAATTAAAATTACCAATAGTGCAAGGAACAGTAAAACTTCCCTGATCTCTTTGTTTTCTCGGCAAATTGGATAAATTCTTTTGTAAGATCATAGAACATTCCCCTATAAGCATCACTGGTTCATTCCCTTCAATCTTCCTCTTCTTTGTGAGTAAATCCTTCATGAACCTAGCATATGATGGCATCTGCTGAAGTGCCTCTGCAAAAGGAATGTTAATTTGCAATTTTTTAAAGACTTCTAAAAATTTAGCAAATTGTGAATCCAATTGTTGTTGCTTCAGCCTTCCTGGGAAAGGAATAGGAGGAACATATGCTTTCACTTTTGGTGAATTTTGCTTTGGTTCCTCTTCCTTTTGTTTCCCTTTATCTTTCCACAGGTTAACCTCCTCTTCCTCAAGTTTCTTATCAACCAATTCCTTACCACTTCTTAACATAATAGCATTTACACCCATAGGATTTTGCTCAGTATTGCTAGGTAAAGACCCAGATGGTCTATTACTCAACTGTTGAGACATTTGACTAAGCTGATTTTCAAGATTCCTAATGGTGGCTTGTTGATTTTGCAACATTGTGTCAGTCTTTTGCATATAACTTATCATGAGTTCTTCCATTTTAGACTGACCTTGCTGAGAAGAGGTATTATGATTAGGATATTGTTGATGGGGAGTATTATGATTAGGACCTTGCTTTTGAAATCCAGGGGGTTTAAGTGCGTTGTTATCATTTCTCCATGAGAAATTTGGATGGTTACGCCACCCTGGATTGTAGGTGTTTGAATAGGGTCCTTGATTTCCTCTTTGGAAATTGTTGACAAAATTTACTTGCTCTCCATGGGATGAGGAGGAAAAGTTTCTAGATGGGCACTCAAGAGTTGAGTGTTGTCCTGAGCATAACTCACAATAAGAAAATTGATTAACATTGAAAGAAGGTGCAGAGGTGAGTTTACTTACCTGGGCGGTAAGAGCAGAAATCTGAGCTGTTAAGGTGTCCATATCATTGACAGATGCCACTCTAGACTTACCTCTTTCATGTTGCCAATTATGTGCACTAGAGGCCATTTCATCTATCAAAGCACTAGCCTCATCATATGTCTTACTCATTAATGCACCACCAGAAGCAGCATCTACCAGAGATCTCAATGTGTCATCTAAACTGAGATAGAATATCTCAATAAGGAGATTATCTGGTAATCCATGATGGGGGCATTTTCTAATTGCCTCCTTGAATCTTTCCCATGCTTCATAAAGTGATTCACCACTAAACTTACTGAAGTTTGTGATGTCATTTCTTAACCTAGCAGTTCTAGATGGTGGAAAAAATCTCCTTAAAAATTTAGATGAGAGATCTACCCAAGTGGTTACAGAGTCTTGTGGCAATGAATTGTACCAAGCCCTAGCTTTTTCTCTAAGTGAAAATGGAAAAAGTTGTAGCCTAATTACATCATCAGATACATTATTCATTTTCACTGTATTACAATATTGAAGAAATACTGCAATATGCTCATCAGGACTTTCATTTGGATATCCTCCAAATTGATTTGATTGAACCATTTGAACGAGTGCTGGTTTTAACTCGAAATTATTAGCCTGAATTGTTGGTCTTCTAATTGCAGGACCTGAAACAACAGGTACCGTGTATTCTCGAAGTGCTCTACCAACACCCTGAATCTGATTGTTGTTCTCATCTGCCATGTTCTCTTCTTCCTTTCTTCTCTGCTCTCTTTCTAAGTTGTCGCAAGCTGCGTTCTATCTCAAGATTAATTGGTAGAAGTTCAGCACTTCTACTCTTGCGCATAAAAAGAACCTTAAAGAGAATGGAAAACGATCACACAAAGATAAGAAAAATTAAATAACAAAATAATTGTGCCTAAATTACCAACAGAATTACGAAATCTAATATCTATTAGTTCCCCGGCAACGGCGCCAAAAACTTGATACGCTCAGAACGTATATATAAAATGGGAGCATAAATTGCAGCAAGTGCACTGGTCGTATCAAGTAATAAAGTGGTGAAAAGTAAGGTTGTCGATCCCTCGAGGAACCAATAGAGTACTAGATCTATGGCAATTCTTATCAATATCTAGGTGATTAAAAAGGGGTTTTGAAATGTCTAATCTAAAAATTTAACTTAAAGCAACAAGAAAAATTTTATGACGAATCTATCAATTATGAACAAGGGAAATTAGAATTCACCCTAGATTTGTTAATCAAATTGCTACCAAGTTATGTCAACTAGTGGTTATAAGGTTATTCAAGTGAGTTTAGAAAATCCTTTTTAGGGATGTTGACCTTAAATTAATTAGTCGGCTTCCGCGTCTCCAATTAACCAAGGAATCAAAATTATGTTCATACACCTCCCGATGCTACAAACAACTAATGCCCTAAATCAATTAACCCTAATCCCTTAGTGATTAATTAACAAGAAACATTGCATTGTGCCCTCCATAGACTCTAATTAAACCAATTATCGCAACTCCCGTATTGACAATTAATCTAATTAAGAATTCCTAACAAATCCTCATCAACTCCCGTATCAAAAGGATTTCTAACAATTATAATGAAAGACCAATTATAATTGAAATCAAAGGAATTGCAATCATGAATAATCCTAATAATTCCTAATCATATAACATGGCTACAATTATCCTTTTAACATTCTAGGGTTTCATCCAATTTCCCACAAGGATGATTTAGAACATTATAGTATGAATTGCATAAAAACAATTGAAATAAATAGATGCAATGGAATTCATATTAAACAACAAGATTAAACTAATAAATGGCATAAAAGAAAATAAAGTAAATGGAACAATTGCTATAATCTTCAAGAGCTTCAATCTTCCAAAATGACTCCTTGAATTCTTCAATTGAAAGCAAACTTCAACAAAATGACATTCTTTCTTCAAACTAAACTTTGGAAAAATCTAAAGTACCTAAGGAAATTCTAATGAGGCTAAAGAAAGACAAATGATGCTAAAACAAAGAAGAAGAACAAAAGGATTCTAAACAAAAGAAAGGATGGATTCTCCAACAAAAAGGGATGCTTCCAAGGTTCACACAAGGGGTCTATTTATAGATCCAAAGAGGAGGGGGATGAGGTGGATCTGATGAGGATTTGAGTCAGCAAATTAATTAGGATACGATTTTGGAGAGATTCTCGCAATGGATATCCGGGGAGTAATGAAGGCCGGCTCAAGGCCGGCGGCCTTGATTGTAGGCCGGCTCAAGGCCGGCGGCTTTTCTTCTTTTTGAGGCCGGTTTAAAGGCCGGCTCAAGGCCGGCTCAAGGCCGGCGGCCTTGAATGTAGGCCGACCCAAGGACGGCGGCCTTCGGTGCAATCCTTCGCTCACTTCTTAAATTTTGTGAAAAACTCCTCCAATTAACTTGTAATTTACTTTTGGGTCCTCAAAACCTGTATTTTCACAATAAATACCATTAAGTATCATTTCTTTATATTTTCTTATAATATTAAAATAAATTTAATATAAGTCCAAAAGAAAATATAAGTATAATGTGATCTTATCAAAGATCTCGGTCAAACTAATTTATCTAAGCTTATCCTTATCAAAATATCACGAGAATGCAGATTTTTCTCTAGCAAGTTTAACTTATTTTTGAAATACAAAATTTCAAAAATAAATTCAGGCTTATCACGTGGAACTCCATAAACGTTACAAGATATTTTCTAGCAAAGCAACCATTATGTCTTCTATATAAAAAGGGATGTTTAGCTGAAGAAAATATATAACATTTTCTTTAGAATCAAGTACACGAAAAGTTTAAAGCTCATACATCTTCAGGCGCAAAAATATTCTTACACTTGTGATCCGATTTGTAGAGGAAATTTGATATTCCTCATTGTTATTGTGATTCCTTTCTTGTATGAGGAATTGAGAGTTGTTTCATCACTGTAGTTTGAGTGATTAGCTTAGTAAAGAAGCTAGAGAGACTCAACAATGAGACTTCACCTTGAAGAGGCTTATTTTGTATACTCTCAATTTTATTGATATAGTGAAACACAACCGGTAAAGACAACCGGGACCCCTGCGTTGAGCTGGAAGAGAGGATTGACGCTCGAGGCGGAACCTCTATAATCTCTGAGCATTTTATTCTTCTCTACTCATTTTATTTATTGCACATTATTATTTTTCATTTTTGTTGCTCACGTCATTTTGTTAGTCAAGAGACTTTGGATAATTTGCAAAAATTGAAATTTTAAGTAATTATCAATTCCACCCCCTCTTGATTAATCTAATTGGGACCAACAATTGCAATTTTCTTTTCTCTCTATGACCGGATTTGATTGAATTTGTAATCAAATTCGTGTGCTTAATTAATTGGTTTTAGCCTTAGTTTTAACCTTCAATTTAGCATCTTCTTGGAACCGTGGGTCATTTTGTGGGAAAGTGAATCACGAAATTGGATCTTCTTATTCTTGTGTGTAATTCACATGGAGTTCTTGTGATTGTTGTTCTATTGGAGAAGATTATCATTGTTGGATTGTTAATTGCAACTTTGAGCATTCGTTTTTCATTAAATCTCCATTAAGGTTCACGTAATTCATGATCCTATTGAACCGTTTTTAATTGTGAATTGAAGTTGTTTCTTTGATTCATTTGCATGTGCTAAACCTTGGTTTTAGGCACATCATCTTTTGGTATTAGAGCATCATCATATTTGGATCTAAGATTGATTACATCCTAATTGAAGAATTGGTTACATTCATTGGAATTGACACCATTGTTCATGAGATTAAGACTAGTTGATTGACATTGTTTGTTTGTCTTTCAAATTAGTTTTTATATGTGCTTATCTTGGTTTTGAGCACAATCAGTGGGCCTATTTAGTAATTCTAAATGGATTCATTAGCCCAATAGATTTATACTTAGTGAAATACTAAGTTAAGTCATTAGGCTTAATTGGAAATAATTACTACATAATAGAAATTGAACTTAATTGAAGTATTCTCATATGCCCAAAAACTTTAA
>JBBMOL010003537.1:0-15466 GCA_037954665.1 Laguncularia racemosa | reverse complement strand
ATTTGTTTTCCAATTACAAAATTCTACATTTTTTTTTTTTTTTTTCTTTTTCTTTTTTTTTTTTCATAATTGTATTATTTTTTAAACTATGATAAACTTAAAAACTTTCTTGCATTTTTTTGAATAGATTTACCATAAAGAACTGTTTAGAAAATATATAAAAAAAGTTTTAAAGTTTTAAAAAAGTATCAGTTCACTTAATAAAATTATCTTAGCCGGGCTAATCATTAATCAATATTTATAACTTTAAAATTTTTGTTTTAAGTAATCTAACTACACTTTATCATTTTCCTCAAAATTTTAATGAATTTTTTTTTTTTTGTATAAAAAAAATGTTTTCATGATTATCAATAATAAATGGACTTTTATCCTAAAAATAAATAAATATATATTGACTTGAAGGTAAATTCAGCCCCACCCTATTTAATCAAAAAGGGCTCCCTGATCAATGCCGGGGTCCCAATTTGAGACCTCGTATGGCCTAAAAACCCCCAAACCAATAGCTTTTTTTAGCTTTATATGAATCTGTATCACAAAATACTATCAGAGAATCACTCAAATTTATTCCTAAAATCGGAAATATGCCACAGTTAGATAATATATGAATAGCCCAAACCCCCATATTATTATTAATTTAGAAACCCTATAAGTTAGTTATACTATTATGATTCGTAAATTTAAGGGAAAAGCAAAAAATTTAAAGTAGATTAATATTTAATGTCACAAACAAAAAAACAAGGGGAATAATGCTGTAAGGGGGGTGAGGTTGTGATGGGGCAGAGTTCATCAAATCCAAGAAAATATTAGATGTTTTGGGAGTTATTGGAGGTTAGGGATGAGGAGTTAAAATGGTGCAGGAATTAGGATGAGACTTCTAGTGGTGAATTGATGTTTTTGTGAAAGGGTAGGAAAAGGGAAAAAAATGTTTTAGGGGGTAAGGGGGTTGAAAACATAAGCTGAAAATTTCCACCTTTCACCGGGGTAGTAAACCAGGGAAACCTTGACTGGGTGTAAAGTTTTAGAAGGTATTTATGCTTGAGTGGGGATGGCACATGAAGGGAAAAAGGGTCTCTGCTTCTTGAATTGTGTCTGTGGTGGGATAAATTTCAAACGAGGGAGTTTGGGTGGATAAGGGAAGTGCATTCATGGGCTTTTATGAAAAGGTTGGTGGACGTAGATTTGTGCCGATTTATAACCAAGAGATTGATGGGTTTCAACTTGGGGTAGGGTTTAAAAAAAGATAGAGTTAGTAAAGGAGTTTGAGGACTAATGGCAAGGTGTGTATTAAGGAATATCGTGAAAACCATAGCTTGTTTCATCAAGGGTTGAAAATGGACATTTCCAATGTGTGGAACTCCCGATTATAGATCTTGAGGAGTGTTTAAATTAGCCAAAAGGGTTGAGCGGCATCAGCGCAGGTAGGATCAGAAATGGCGGGGGGTTAGAAAATCATATCACCCCCATAAGTCAAATGTGGTGGAGGGAGAAGGGGAAAGGAAGGAAAAGGGAAGGCAAACGCTAATGAGGCTGTGACCCAAAACAACAAAAGAAGAGCGGGTATCAAATGTTTTAAGTGTTTGGACTTGGCCCTATTGCTTCTCAATGTCCTAAAAAAAGGGTTATGGTCATAAAGGGTGACAAAGCGAGAGTGGGAAAAAGAAAAAGAAGGGTACGGAGGCGAAAAGGGAAAATGGGAACATTTAGCACCCAGTTTTTAAGGGAAAAATTTTTAAGGTTAAGAGGTGAAATTGTTCCCAATCGAGAGCTAATTTATTTCATATTCAAGGATGGGCAGTGGAAAATTGTTTGATTAGGGGGGACACAGGGTTACACTAATGTTGCTTCAGCAAGCGGGGTTCTAGTTGGGGTTTTTGGTGGGCAAACATCCAAGCCTTTTGACTTCATTGGTTGGTCCACAAGGAGTGTTCTGTACACAAAAAGGTTCGTGTCCCTTACTTATTGGTGTTTTATGACGAGATTGTTTTTTATGTGTTCCCATGAAAACTAACACTTTATCTTGGAGACCTTTGCAGATAACTTGAGTAAGTTGATGGGTACCCCCCTGAGTATCCCTTTTGCAATAGGGAGGCATTTCAAGCTTCTTCCTATGAGTCCAAATTTAGGTAAAACAAAAGGTGATTTTCTTAAGAAGCCCAAGGGAAAGAGGAGTTGTTTATGTGGTCTAGTAGGATTAAAAGAAACCCGGTTCTTTAATAAATGACAGTACAAAGATGGTCTTCAAAGAGTCGATTTTCAAGTCAAGTAGTAATTTGTTGGTTCAGTTCATCTTCGATTTACGTCAGTCCATGAATAACCCACAAGTTGGTTTTAGTGAGTTTATCCATCGCCTTTTTAAAACCTGACAAAGTATACTGTTGGAATGTATAATAAGTAATAGAAATAAATTTTAGTTATAAAGATTTTTGGGTCGGTTTGTTCAAAGGGACCCTCATCGCCAAATTTTGTAATCCTTTTTGTTCTTGCCCTTGTAATAGGTCCTATAGGATTTTGATTCCCTATAAAATATTCATCTTTGGTTCTTGAAAAATAACTCCACACTTGGATTATGCTGGAATTGGTTTTTTCTCCTCTTTTCATAGCATTGATCAAAATCAAAAGCAAATCGATTTTTTAATATTTTTAAAAATAGTTCAGTTCATATGCTTAAGCCAACATCGCTAAATACAAAGCAAGCAGATGAGAAGATAAATTTTTAAGGTTTTAAGGGTTTGAATGAGTTTTATGGTTTTAGAAAGGCCTTTTATAAAACCTTCTATTCTAGGTTTGATCGATCTTCATTTGTTGGTTATGCAAAATCCTTAAAATTCTATTTCACTTTATGTTCTATTAAACCTTTAGCTTTAAATTGATTGGACTTTGTTTACTAACTTTTAGATATTTACCTTGTTTATTAGGATGCGTGGAGTTTCATTATCAGGGCTCAAATGTTTTCATTTCATCAAAAAATTTTACATTAAAATTTATCCTTCAACCACTTTTAATGGTTTACAATAAAATTGTAAGCTTTGTTGTTGAGTGAAAACTAAGAAATGGATCATCAACTCTTTATTAAAAAATTTTTAAGGGCTAGAACCACTTTTCCTTACAAAAACTTTCTTTCAAAAATAAGAAAATTTAAAATGTATTAAAAATTACTCTACTAATGATATAGCAAGTTGTAGAAGCTGCTTTTGCCAAAAATAGTTTGTTACACCATTTTTAATTTAACAGGGTATGAGTCATCTCTTGTATTGGTTTTATTTTTTGGTTTTAACTTCCCTATTTTTCTATGAAAGTAAAAGGTGTTAAAATTTGTGAGTAATGCCAATCTCTTCAAAAATGTTGTAAAATTAAAATTTTCATATTCTCTTCTATGATTAATTTTTAAAAAACTATTATAGAAGTGCCATTTTCATTTTAAATCATTTTTGCAAAATTTTAAAAGATTTGAATGCAACACTTTTTTTTACGTAGAAAAATAATTCATGTATACCTTGAAAAATCATTTAACTATAATAAGGTCATATTTCCTTCCACCTAAAACTAAGTGTTTGAGTGGGATCAAATAAATCCATAGGATAGTGTTTTAAGGAGCCTTTTGTTAAAAAAATTTTATTTTTGCTTTTATGAAAAAACTAACATCTTTTATTTTTGAAACAAGAAGTTCAATGAATATCTTCCTTGTATTTCATATTTGTAACCCAAATTTCATGATTATTCTTTGATATTTTTTCCAAGTAGATTGAAATTTACATGTCCTAGTTTTTATGCCATTAAAAAAAAATTAACTTTAATTGATTCTATTTTAACTTTGGAAGGTTTAACTTCATAAGTATTTCCTTTTTGGATCCTTTAAAAAAAAAAATTTTTCCCCATTCTATCAAAAGTTAGACACTTACCTTTTTCAAAAATGATTTTAAATCCTTTATCTACAGCTGACTTATATTAATAGATTATGTTGTAATTTTTTTTTAACAAGATAAACATTTTCTATAGAGTGGTTAGAGAGATTGTAGTACCATAACCCAAAGATTCTCCCTTTATTATTATTTACTAAAGGTTACAAACCCTTGTTCTTTTAGATTAGATTTGTGAATAGCAAAGCATCTCTAGTTATGTGAGTACCATATCATGATACCATGTCCCTTTGATCGTTTTGTTTCATGTTCTACATCCATCAAAAACACATTATTCCTTTTTATTTAACCTAGACTAGCTTGAGCCTAAATTTAAGCTTGTATTTCTATTTTTCTTTACTTAGTGATCATTAAGTTTGTTTTTAACAATTGATTTGCCTTTATCTTGATATGCATCATTTTTATTCATAATTGGTTTACACTCTTTCCTTGGCCTTGACAAATATGGTTTTATTAATAGCATTTGAGCTTTCTCCTCTTTCAAATCCTTAGCCTACTTTAGATGATCTAGGAGTTGACTTGACAAAAACATTTGAAATTTTTTATCACTTTTATCAAACTCATTATATGTGATATTAAGAGATTGTGAAAAATCCTCAACACATGCATTTAGATTTTTTATTTCCTTTTTTAAACTAGGTTTTCATTTGAAAATCCTTTCTTATCAACATGTAAAATCTCACTGTTGATTTTTAAATCATTAATCTCTTTAGGAGTGCTTCCTTTTGACCTTTTAATGTCTTGTTCTCATTGTTAGCTTGTGTAATGCCCCAAAACCTAAAACATTACAGACCACCATGTATCACTACTACATAGCAACATGCAAAGGCTCTGAATCTCCATATAACCTCCAACCTGTTCATCTCTACACTACATTCATAAAACAGAACTTCAAAAAACATAAAACGAATGACTTTCAAGTGAGTCATTCTAATTCTCATTATTTAAACAACAAAGTAATCTCCATATAAAATCCAAAATAACATCTAATCATATATAAAATTTAAACATAAATAAAAGTCTAGTAACTATCTCTATATCCCTAGTTCAATTACTAAAAATTATAATCACAAATCTTCAAATTTCCATCACTCCTCAGCCACTTAATAATATTGCTCCTTTCCTACTCATCTACATAATGTCCTACCAGATTTTCTTAGCATACAATATTGGAGCATCCCATGGTGAGAACTTGGTCTGATAAATCCACTATCTTGAAATTTCCCAGAAGTTGAGTCTTCAATTCATACAGTTCAAAGGTGCTTTAGATATAGGTGCCATTTTGATACTAGATTAATGTAGAACTCTGTCTTTCTAATTAGCAGTAGGCTTAGCAAATTCTATGAAAAGATATCTGCATACTCTCTTACCACATACACATCTTCCAATTTCACGGCTTGTCCTGCCTCTATTGACAAAAACCAAACCATTTCTTTTATTCCACAATTTATATGTTAGAAGAGTTGCAGCCTCTTCAGGTCTAACTTGAATACAATTTGTTCTTCACTAGGGAAATTTAAATAAACCACTAGATTTGTGACAATCTATAGTGGCATAGTGCTTAGACAATCGATTCACGTCTAAGCTCATATCAAATTCTGTCATTTCTAATATAAACAATTCTACTAGAATTTTCTTCCCATGTATTACAATTTTTATATCTTTACACATCTTATCTAGTTTACCCCTCACTCTAAAAGGAGTATTTACAATCATAGCATCACTTAACATGATAGATTTTAGTCCACAAACATGCATGAAAATGGGTGATATGTAGGAATACATAAGCAGTGTTTGTGTTTTATAGTAGTGTACTTGAAATTAGTATCTTGATAAAGGGGACATTTTGCTATTGTCATTACATTAAAATTTACTCTACTAGGTGCCCTCTATCTTGGTCCAGCACTTTGATGTTTGTTCGATGGTCCTCTGGGTGTAAGTTTTGCTAGTTGCTATGTTTTTTAAGGTATAACTATCTAGTTTTGAGAAGCACTACACTCAAATAATCTATGTCCTCTTTGCTTATAGGTACAGCAAAAAGTTTGAGGGAGGGTTCTTTCTTTTGCATTTCCTGCTAGTGTGTCCTGTTTTGTCACATGAGAAACATGCCCGTAAGGCCAACTACATTGCTGCAGATCATGGGATCCTAAACCCCTGAGACATCTCCTCCTCGTTTCCTACCTACAATGGTGTAGGTAATGCTAGAGGTGCTAGCCTATTTTGGAGAGGTCTGGGTGCATAAGCCATAGTTTTGGCTTGATACATTGTTGGCCTCTTCCCTTTATCCACATATGGTATGTCGGAGGTAGGCCTTTTTCCCAAAATTAGTTCCTAATCTATGGAATAATTGTTCTTCAGTCCTCTTCTTACTCTACTCTAGTTACTTCGGCTTATTGACGACCTCCACATGAGTAGACAACTGAAAGGCCCCCACTTCATGCTAAAGAGTAAGATCTAAGCCTCTTACAGACCATTTTTCTCTTGGGGGCATCGTCTATTCTCATTAATTATAGCAAGAATCTACTAAGTGGTTTAGCTTCACTTATAAGCCCCTTACAGATTACTACCTACTAGCAGTTATAATACTCAGTCTCTATCTTATCTTTGATGCTATTAGGAAAGTAAGTTTCATAGAAAAGCTTCTTAAAACCTCTACCACTAGGTTGGAACTCTTGTTAACCTAGACTTACTAGTTCACCAGTCTACAGTTGAACCCTTTAACATATAAACAAAAAAACCTTACCTTCTTATCTTCAAGCACCATGAAGGCTTTAAAGGTTTTCTCAATCTCATCGAGTTAATTGTTCAGCTTCTATTGGATCATCAAACTTTGGGTAAAAATTCCTTAGCCAACCTAAAAAAAAAATTCTAATCTACATAGTTCCTCTACAAGCTTGATAGGTCGCATAGGTCGCCATTACTACTATGCAAACATTCCCACTAGAGCATTGACAGTCTCTAACAATAAGCAATTGTGACATCAGCTTGCTTTAAGGCTCCTTGTTGAGGTGGTCCTTGAGGGTTCCTTTCATCTAGGGCATCTCCACCCTACCTTACACTAGATGAGCCCTAAATAATGTTTCCCTTTGGAGGCATTCGGGTGTGAAAATTGAGATAATAAAATGATTCTAGAGTTAGAACTAATAGGAGAAGTTTATGATAGCATACCTCAGGGTACTTAAGCCTATACATTTATACACATATTATGCATAAATAAACAAGAAAATACAATTACATAAAATAATTGAAAAAAAATAATATAATAGTCATCTTGTAATTTATCTACTCTATTCATTTCTTATTGTTTCACAGATTAGTACCTAATCTTCTAATGATTTCAACTTACTTTCTACTAATTGAACCCTATACTTATTGATCATCACTTAATTCTAGGAATCATCAACCTAATCTCCATTGATCATAACCTAAGCTCTAAGAATCCTCAAAACCTATGCTTTAATACCACTTAAGTTGTAATGCCCCAAAACCTAGAGCATCATAACCTGCCCGTATCACTACTACATAGTGACATGCTAAGACTTTAAATCTCCATACAACCTTTAACGTATTAATCTCAATACTACATTCAAAAAATATAACTTCAATAATATAGAACGAATGACTTTCAAGTGAGTCATTTCAATTCTCATTATTTAAGCCAATAGAGTAATCTCCATATAAAATTCTAGAATAACATCTAATCATAAATAAAAAGTCTACTAGCTATCTCCATATCCTTAGTTCAATTACTAAAAATTCTAATCACAAATCTTTCAATTTCCATCACTCCTTATTACATAATTAGAGTGCTCTTATCCATACTCATCTACATAATGCCCTACTAGATTTCCATTCTCATCATTTTTTTATGTGCTTGTCATTCTCACTTACAACTAAAAAAAATAATAAGAAGAAGGGGAATGAGCCTAAGCATAGTACGTGAATACCACACCCACATACGCATGTCACATAATATCATCATCACAAGCATATATGTAGTAGCAACATATAACACATCCATTCATGAAGTTATATATATTATAATTATCTAACCTACAACATAAGGGAACTCATGACCTTGGTACACATATAGTATTTATAATATAATCCTAATGGAAACCATCACTATGAGTCTCATCTAACCCTAATCTACCTTAGATCATTTCGATACACAGCTCCATTAGAGACAACTTAATATATCAATCATCGAGACACCCCCCTAGGGAAACTATTACTATAAGCCCCTAGACCGAGCCAAGCACAAGTAACATGCATCACTCAATTCATAAACATTTTACAATTTCTTCACATACATTTCATTAAAATAAATTACCTAGCAATCGCATATAGCAAACAAGGTAAACATATACCTCTATAGATGTTCCTATTACTGTCCTTGATATGTTAATTCAATTGCAATCAACATAAATCTCATTATGAAATAATTGGACAATTCCCAAATAGCATAGATCCCTTTCACATGAAATCCTAATTCTCTAAGAACAAAATAATAAAAAAAATTCCAAATTCTTATTAGATATTACACACTATAGAATGAGGAACCAATTTGTAATTGTTGATTTTACATAAAACAATCCAAGTCTTAATCACCATTAATCTCACAAAATTGATAAGAGTTTATGAAAAAGAGAGGAAACCCTCAATTCACGTGTATATCTCTTTAACCAAAAAATGAATTCCTTTTTTCTCCCTTTTACAAGTATTTATAGTAGTCCCTAATTATGGAAAACAAGCATAAGAAAATACATAATACATGGTCGACTCTTTATGGTTCATTTCAAATCAACAAATGGATCATGAACCTTTCTCTAAAAACCCGGTACTAATTAGTTTGGTTGCCATCCTGTAGTACCCATAATTTTACCCGAAATATAAAACAATCATATAAAATTTAATGAAGGACACTATGTGAGTATCTTTAGGTTCCATTTATGTCGAAAAGGACTCTTAATGTAAGGCTCTGCAGCCCTTTAGCTCTTGCTCGGGTAATGGGTCCTGTTGTAGAAATGGTTTGGTTCCCATCAATCCTAATTGTTTAAATAGAGAAAGTACCCTATTCAATTACAAGGAACTACACTTAGTTCAACCCTAAAAGTAATCTAGGTTTAACTTAATTTACTTTGTATTTTAGTTTTATAATTTCCTTCCCTAAGGTATCTTCATGTTTTATTCTTTACTTTGAAATAAAATTTAAAATAATTTTGAATAAAATTTAGAACATGTTCTTGCATAACACGATCAAGAAAGTAACCATGTGGAGGGCAAAACCCTTTAGGCTAGTAGTGCTAATGGCCGTATATCCTTTTGTAAGATTTTTATTCAACACCCCCATGTCCCAGGGCGTGCTTAGGGCCCATGTACATTCCACTTCAACATGCCTAAGTACAAGACCGTACTTATGGTCATATACCCAATGTAAACATTAACATCTCTACACGCTATGTTTAAAAGTTATTTTACTTGATCTTGTACCTCCCCGTTCATCACGAACCTTATTTTTTCCTTCCCCAATTCTTTTCAAAATCCTAATTACTATGATTATAATCCTAATTTACTACTATATTCCATGATTAAAAAGTAAAATATGAGTTTTATTACACTTATTGGCTTAGATTACGATTAAAACTCTAAATTCGATGACTTTTATGCCCTTTTTTCATCTATTCTATGTCCTAGCAACATATCACAAGTATGTTGTAATTTAATTCACTAATTCATCCTTAGAACTAATTACAATGATGATTAGCTTAATTTAATGCAGAATCAAGTAACTATAAACCCAAAATCAATGATTCACAACAAGTAATCTAAAAAAATAACAATAACAAGATAAAACCCTAAACCTTTTGCTAGTATAATGCACTAGCAAGAGGATAGTCTTAACACGGTCTTATTGATATGGTGCACAACAATCCTAATACCGTCACTTGCCACAATCTAAGGTTTTGAAAAGGGAGTATAGAAGAATGAGAGTAAAAAAACTCAATCTTATATTTCTAAAATGTGCAAGTTCTGTTCGTGTTTCTATTCCTAAAGTTATAAAAGTAAGCAAGGTTCATTTACAAAGAAAAATGGCTCGAAATAACATTAAAACAGTTGGCCCAAATTATAAGCTAGCCTAACACCAGCTTAAATTTCTACATCGCCAACTTTTGAATATTCACCACCAAGCCTTCATTCCTGCACATCGGTTCTTCAAGGTAAGCCCCTAGCTTTAATAACATAAGGTGCTGCTTTTAAGGGTAGTGTTTCATGTTTGCTTTAAGTCATTTAGCTTACCCCATTATTATCTCGAAGCACTAACAAATTTTTTGATTGAAGTTAAAATAATCATGCAAAATGAATGAAGAAACTAGATGATTCTCCTCAGATTCCTTTATCTCCTTGGGCTTGTGGAAGATTTGCCCTCAATCTTATGGTTCTTCATGAGATCTTTTGATAGGTTTGGGTGATAGATCTGCAACATTGAATGTAGCATAATTTTTGTATTCTCTTGGTAAACTTACCGTATGAGCATCGTTGTTGTTATGCTTCAAAATCTTGAATGGTCTATTGCTTTAGTGAAAGTTTCTATAATTTCTTGTGAGGAAACCCATCTTTGTTGAGATGAATAAAACGAGTCACTTGGATTGAAAATCTTGGTATTCCTATGTTTGTTACCTTGAAGTCACTATTTCTCTTTAGTCTTCTTAAGATGTTCAGATGCCTTTGATGAAGCTTCTGAATCCACTTAGGAATGCTCCACTCCATCAGGCTTTCCTTTAGTTCCTTCTGCCCTATAAATAAAGACTTCTTTTTTTGTGGCCTTATTAATCTGTCTTTATGCTACTTGTAATTTAGTTGGTGACATTAGATTCAAAAATTTCATTTGCTATCCTTCTAAAACACATAGGTGTTCCCAAAAACCCCTTTATGTAACACCCTCCTATCATATAACCATGGTTTAGCAAGCAATACATGTGATGCACACATAGGAAGAATATCGCAGGGCAATTCATCATGGTATCTCTCCCTTATGCTAAATGGAACTTTAGCCCTTAGAATAATGTAGCTGCCTTGGTTCATTAACCAATGTAGTTTATATGGGGTTGGTTATGAGTAGTGATTAGTGATAAGTCGCAAAATACCCTTATCTAGAGTAATGAAAATTTTGCTTTATTGTTGAATTTTTAGATGATTTGTTGAAGAAAAGGGGTGCTTATGGAATGAATGTTAATTTCAAGATCTTCTAGGTATTTTTTGAGCTTAGGGAAGGAGTTTGAAGAGTCAGAGCAAGTTTGGAAGGGAAATTGGTTATTACATGTGAAGAAAAAATTCTGGAAAATACACAAAGCAAAATACACCCCATGCACTTTGCTGTTTTACTTGTGTCTACTGAAGCGGATTTCTGGAAATTTACACGAGAAAAGTACACGCCCATGTACTTTGCTTGTGTATCTAAGTTTTGCTTCTGTTCGATGACGTTTAAAATACACGACCAATGTACACTCCCATGTACTTTTCTTGTATATTCACAAAAGGACCCCTGAAGCAAGCATAAGATACCGAACGGTTTACATACTTGTGTATCCGGTCGTGTATATATCCAATCGGGGTACATGTATAAATAGACCTTCAGTTCCCTAGAGAAAGAAGTTACGAAATTTTTCATTTTTTCTCACTCTCATACAGCAAAGGGAAAGAAGATTTTTTCGATTCCAAAGGAGATTGAAGACCCACGAAGAAAAAGATTTTATCTTTAAGGGTTGTGACCCTGAACTTTGTTTATTCTTCTAGTAATTGTGTTCTCTTGTCAAATTTATGGAGGAGTTGACCCCAGAAACTAGATTTTATTTGAAACTTTTCTGTCATGTGTTAAAGTTTTTATCTTTAATGCAAAGTTGTTGACTTTTTATTTATTAATTGCATGTTCTTCAATTGTTTCTTATATTCATTGATACGAAATATGATTTATGTGTGATATCAATTAGTTAATTGAGAAATTGCTCATTTTAATTAGATCTAATGCAATTAATGAGATTTGATTGTTCTTTAGAGATAGGAAACAAGAGTCTTCTGTTTACATCAATTATTTTGATGCGAATTCATGTGCTTTATGCAATTCTAGGTTGCTATTAACTAAGGAGAGATCCTATTTGATAAACCTAGGATTAGAGAGGTTAATATACTTGAGAAAGTAGTTAACTTGACTAGAGGGAAATTTGACAGTATAAAAAGTCAATTATGACAATCTTTAGAAATCTAATGAATTACATGATAGAGAAGGAGTAGAATAAGATCTAGGTTGCTTTTGTTAATTGATAAATCTTTAGAACCATTGTTGTTAGTGAGTTGTTAGTTTTGAGATTAGGTGATCAAGTTTCGAACAACATTATTAAGTGACGATTAGATAATAGGAACGAAGTTAGTATAGTAATTGGTGTTCTCTGAGGGCCGAACTTGTGCTTACTTTCTATATTACGCTAAGATAGGTACACTTACCTATTGCTTTTTGTAGGATTAAGAACAAGAATTCAATTTATTAAAACTGTAATTGGTAACGATCAAGTTTTTAGCGACGCTGCGAGATACGCCAATATTATAAACACTTGTTACTTATTAATTTAACCAATTTATTTCTTTCTTATCTTTCTTCCTTTTTTTCCCAAAGAATTTTGAGCTCATTATTGATTTGTATTACGTTTTACAGTGCATGACCAGAAGTCACTCTAGAACTTGCTGTTTTTAATCTTGAGCCAAAAGAAAATTATTCGTTGTTATCAGAAAAAGCAACACTCGACTGAGTCAACTCATTTGGTATTCAAGGAGAATCACTGGGAAAGGGAAAAAATGGCTGATCATGTTAATTAAATTTTGCTCAAGAGCTGAATCAAGGACATGTTGTTGTGATCCCCGAATCATCAAATGGTTGATAATTTGAGATGGCTAAGCTAATGAGCCCCCTAGAACCAATTCTGATTTTTGCCAGGCAAACTTTATAGGCGTTAGCTCTACCATAGTCCCTCCTTGAGTGGAGGCAAATAATTTTGAACTTTAAGCCTGTCGTGATTCAGATGGTGAGCAATATACTCAATTTGATAGTTTACAGGATGAAGATTTCCAAAAAGCGTTATCCAAATCTTTCTGGAGATATGTGATACCTTCAAATTAATGGAGTTAGTGATGATGCGATCCGCCTCAGGCTTTCCCATTCTCTTTGAAAGGTAAGGTTAAGTAGTGGTGAATTCTTTAACGAGGAACTCCATTACTACTTTGGCAAGGTCTGATTAAGAATTTTTATGGAAAAATTTTCTTCCCTCCTTCAAGCCCCACTAAACTTCGAGTGAGATTAAATTTCTTATCATCAGCATGACATGGGACGTTATATGAAACCTGGGGAGTTCAAGGACTCAATGCGGAAATGCCCCCCACCATGGGATCCTTGAGTGGCTTCAGTTCGATATTTTATAATGGGTTTGAACTATCAAACGAGACAAACGTAGATGCTTGCAGTTGGTGGCACCTTAAACCATAAAACTCTTGAAGAAGTTTGACTCTTTTTGAAGACATGGCCGTGAATAATTATGATGGGGCACATGGTAGGGGCAGAGAAAAGAAGGTGGCAAAGCATTCTTTATGTGGTGTGGCTACTTCTATTTATGTCCAAAGTTGAGGCTTTATCTAGAAAGATCAATGGGTTGGCCGTCTCACAACATCAGGTGGCTATTGTGGAAACCTGAGGTGGTGAGGAAGGGCAAACAGAGCAAGTGGATTATTTGGGAAACCCAATTCAGCCCAAAACCCAAACCATATAGCAATACTTATAACCCCAAAATGGAGAAATCACCCAAAATTTTTTTTGACAAAAAAATAGCATTTCAGGAAGGGCAATTGAATCCCCCACCAGGTTATCAGAGGCCATGATCCCAAAATTCCAAAAACCCCTACTTGAAGATCTTCTCACAAAATTCATCAATGATTCAGAAGAGGGGATAGAAGTCCTTGATTTTATTTTGAAAAATTAAGACACGGCTCTGAGGATTCATGAGGCTTTAATACACAATCTTGAAACCAAGGTGGTCAGTTAGCTAAGCTTTTGTCAGAGAGTCTCAAGGTTCAAATTTCTGGGGAAAAACGGGAAACTAACCTAGAGAACATTTTAAAGGCTGTACATTACGAAGTGGTAAGGAACTACAACCAAAGGTTCAAGAAGAAGAGAGTCGGGTGACTAAAACTAGCAAAAGAGCAAGCAATTCCCAAAGAAGGGGGAAAGCTTCGGAAAAATCACCTAAAGAAAAATCATCACCTAAATTTTAACCCCAAAATAAAAAAGCCCAATGTTCCTTATCCAACAGGGACTAAAGAAGGACAGAACAAATGAGCACTATGGAAGATTTTTTAGAGATATTCAGAATTGATATCAACCTTCCACTGGTTGAGGCATTTTCACAATGTACGATTTAAAAGAGTTGCTATCGAACCAAAAGGAAGCTTGAAGAGTTCTCCTTTTATAACTTTAGGAGGAGAATGCTCTATGGTAATTCAAAAAGAAACTCCCAAAGAAGTTTAAAAGATCCTGGGAGCTTTAACATCCCTTGTTTGGGATGGGGAAATTTATTTGAAGAACGGGCATTGGCTGATTTAGGAGCCAGCTTTAATTTGATGCCATACAAGATGTTCCAGAAATTGGGTATTGGAGAGCCGGAAACCGACTAGAATGAGTCTTCAGTTAGCCGATCGATCAGTTAAATTCCCGAGAGAAGTAGTTGGGAAAATGTATTAGTGAAGGTTTCAGGACTTAATCTTCCCAAAAGATTTCGTCATCCTTGACATGGAAGCAAATGTGGAGGTCCTCTTATATTGGGGAGGCCATTTTTTGCTAATGTTAGAGTCATTAAATTTATGTTGGGGATGGGAAGTTAGTGTTGAGAGTGGGAAATGAAGAGGTTCATAGTGGAAAATGCCTGACGGCCTTCAACAAAACCTGCACCATGGTGATACATGCTATGCAATCGACTACCTTGGACCCCGCAGTTTCGGATTCATTGCAAGACCTGTTGATTGGTGATGCATTGGAATTGTGTTTGATGAATTTGGGGAGAAAGAGCAAACTGAAAATATGGCGATTAGAGCAGTTGTCAATCATCTTAATAATAATCTTGAGTTAAGAGAAAAAAAGAAGCTTTGAAGTATGAATAGATCCAAACCCTTCAGAGATCGAAACCTTCAATTGAGGGAACCACCCGGAGTTAGAATTAAAACAACTGCCAGACTACCTTTAATATGCATTTTGGAAGAAGATTCTAAACTTCCAGTCATAATTGCATAAATCTGGATCGAGATCAGTAGGAAAGGTTATTGCATGGGCCTGGGGCAACACAGAAAGCAATTGCATGGAAAATTGTAGTATAAAGGGATTAGCCCCTCGTTTTGTACACACCAATTTGATGGTTGATTGTGTCAAGCCAGTGGTACAACGCAGCACCGACTAAATCTAAATATGAGAGATGTTATAAAAAAAGGATCATCAAATTGCTTGATGTAGGAAA
>JBBMOL010003536.1:0-15466 GCA_037954665.1 Laguncularia racemosa | reverse complement strand
TAAAGAAACTTTTCAAAAGACTTAAGAAAAGATTCTCAAGTCGGGAAAAATCGGACCCCAAAAAAGGCCTTTTCCGGGGGAACCCTAATGTTGAAATGAAAAAATTTAAAAAACCACAAAGGATATAATCTGAATACCCCCCAATGGAAATGGCTTCAAAAAAACACTTCTAATATCATATAATCCACAAAATCAAGCCTAAATTTTGGGACAAAGAAAACCGTGAAGGAAGACCCCTTTTTTTTCTAAATGGTAAAATTTTCCCCCGGGCCCAAAGAAAAAAGAAATCCTTAATAAAGAATTGAATCAATTTTTGAAAATTTTCTTTTCAAATAATAAAATGAATTCTGTCCCAATAAGAGTAAATCTGACCAAGAACTATCTCTAATCAACCCTAGTCAAAAACACAAAGAGGGGAAAAGAAATCACAACAAGTGGGAAATTTTGATATGACTCAAAAATTCCAATTTGTTTGGCACTCGCCACAATTTCAAGCCCTTGGAATTAAAATTTGATAAGAGTTGGAACCAAGGTATAAACCCCCAAAAAATTTCACAGGGAAAAAAAGAGAGTGTATTTTTCTGCAAAAATAACCCCCCCAAACCCCTTTCCCCTTAAGCAAGTATTTAACTTGCTACTTTTTAGGGTTAAAAAGTGCTAAAAATTTAAACAAGTTTGCCACTTTTAAGGTGGCTAACCCTAAATGAAAGTTACATGTTCAATAAACATTTAAAAGAACAATATAAAAATAAATCTTCATGATCCAATGCCTCAGAATAGAGAACAATCGCAGCGGGCCTTTGATTGTTACCCAAAAAAATGTCTTGTGTCCAACGAAGTTGTAGGACTTTTTGGCATCCATGGAGATATATAATTGTACCTGTAAGATTATTCTCAAAGTATATTAGAAATAAAAACATAAGATAAAAGATGAGCAATTTGGTCAATCATCCAGATTGGGTTCTGAAAAGGTTGACAGTGCCAGAATTTTTCCCATCATTCCTCGGGCTTCTGAAAGATTTTCCCTCAAATCTAGAGGATCAATTGTGAATTGAACCCTAGGATCTCTGTTGTTCTGCTTCCCGACTAACCATGGTAGGGGAAAACGGCTGCCTGCCCTCTTTTTAAAAACTCTCGACCTTAGATGGAGTCATTGGTAATAGGATTATGCGTGTCTCGCCCATGTTTAAACAGTAGGTATTTTTAAACCCATCATGTTCACCCGTCGATCATACAACCAGGGCCGACCCAACAGCAAATGGAATGCATGCATAGGAACTATATCAAAAAAGGATCTCATCATGATAATCCTGCCCGACACTCACTGGAACCTTTTTTGCCCTAAGGGTAACATGCATACTACCTCTATTATCCAGCCAATGCAAATGATAAGCACTAGGATGAGGTATAGTAGACAGTTGAAATTTGTCTACTAGTGCAGCAGATATAACATTTGGCAACTACCACTACAATGATGAGTACACAAAGGTTACCTCTGATTCTGCAAGAGGTATGAAATATGTTCTCCCTCTGAATATCACTGACATCAGGAGATGTGGACAAATTCCAACGTAATACATTGAGGATAGATATTTTCCTCCATATGCTCCTCAGGTGCATTTGCATTCTGATCATCATAATATTCCTGCAATACTGTTGGTAGATCTGTAGGCTCAATCTGTTCATGGTCATCCTCAGTATCCTCCCCAATGTCTTCCATAATAGTCATCACCCTCTTATTTGGGACATGTGCAGCCATATGCCCAAATCCCATGCATTTAAAACATTTAATCTAGCGTGCTTTCCCACTAGTAGATCCGGGAACAGTTGCCTCGTTTCTGGTGCCATGACCTCTTTACCCCTTTCCCCGTGGGTAAAATTTCTCTGATGATGGTTGGGGTAGTAGTGTCCCCCTGTCTTGACTCCCCCACCAACCCCCTTTGCTCCCCTGATCGACTGTCGGCTGATATGGGTCTATTAGTAGTATTAGGCTGCTGCTAGGAGCCCTAAAGAAGTTGGACCTCCTCTGTCTCTCTACTTTTAAGGCCAACTGAATAGCCTCATCAAGTGTGGTGTAACGCTGTAGCTCAACAATACACGCTATCTCTATATTTTAAACCTGAACAAATCGTGCTATAGTTTGTTCCGGAGGCTCAACAGACCCACACCTAATCATAAGGGTCTCAAATTCCTGCACATAATCATCCACCGTTTTCCTCCCCTGCCTCAAAATTTGCAGTCGCATAAATAGCTCCTGTTTGTAGTGCTCAGGAATGAACCCCTTCCTTAACAACCTCTTCATATCCCCCCAGGTCTGAACCTCAGCCTCTCCATCCCGATGCCTATTGAAGATCAAATTCTTCCACCCAAAGTGCAGCATACCCTACAAATTCAACTGCAGCCAATCTTTACCCTGGTATTGTCGTCAATCTCATAACATTCGAAAAGACCTTCGACCTTATCCTCCCCCGTCCAGGTACTCATCTGCTGATCCCCTTTCCATCATAGGATGGCATCTGTAGTTTCACATATTCCAAAACCCCGAGGTGGCCTGAAATCCCTATTCTGATTTAGATTGACTCCAAAATTGTCATCTCTCTCTTCCCCCTACTCTGTTTTGATGAGGGTTTTTGTGGAGCTACTCGAGGTGGTGCCGGTTGGTTTACCACTGGGGGTTGTGGTAAAGTCATTCCCATCAACTCTAGTTGCTAGTGTAGCAACCTAGTAGTAAGCTCCTGAAGTTGTTTTCCCAGAGTTCTTCTGCCTGCTACATTACGTCCATGTCCTCCACCACCCGGCTATTGGGTTCTTCACCCAATCCCCATTCACACTATCATTAGAATATTTTAGATCCTTGTATATTGTTTCTCAAAATGATATGATTCAAGGATATACACTTCCACACAATACTTCCTTAAACTTCACGCAATGGTAAACTAAAAAGACAAACAACAAACCCACTTAATGTTACAATTTATAATTGCAACTCACGTGTAATACTCTCCTCCACAACAAGCACAAGTACACGGTGCAGCAAAATTAATTTCCACAAGTTTTTCTCCACGGCAACACACAACAACAACTACAATTAATACGTAATACTTCCCCGGGAACAACCAAGTGAACAATGAATACAAGTAATCTTCACTCCCACGGCAAATAATGAAGACAAGAGATTAATAAGTAGCTTTCCAAAATGAATTCCGAATCCCACTATAGGCAGCAACTTACAATTTGGGAAATTTTAAATAACTTCACTTATTGCAAGCCTTCCTCAATTGGTAACAATGAATTCAAATTCAAATAGCAATCATTAACTCCCCCAACTTAATTGCATATGATTTGAATTCAAAAAAATTCCTTACTAACCACACTTAATGTAATCTGTAAATTTAACTTCACAAATTCGGAATTACAAAAGGGAATTCAAATAACAATCTTCACAACTCCACACGCCACAAGCTATACGGCAAAAATTTGGTAAGTTTCAAAATTTTAAAAACAATTTGCTAAGGTAATTCCACTTTGTATTTCGGCTCTTCCACGTGAATTAGTATCCCAAAGTGATCTAATAACCTTTCCCCAAAATCAACTCCAATAATCAGCAAATTAAATCCCAACCCAAAAACAATTTCACAATCTCAAACAACAACAACAACAACAACAACACAATTGCGTTTTTTCCCCCCTTTCCACTTGATCAACCCAATTTGTTGATCACTTCCACGAAATTAATACAACCAATTCCCCTTCTCTCAACAAGAGCTTGATCCCAAAAAGTTTGAGTGCCTAAAGGGGGGTCAAGCACAATCAACTAAAAAGGGATGAATTGATAATGAACATCCACGCCACAAACAAAGGAAAAGCCTCAATATTCCAAATGAAATCCGAAATTGTGATGAATTACAATAAAATCAAATGACGATTGCTAGAAGGGAAAACGAAATGGTATTCAAATTCAATTCAAAGGTGCTTTCAAATTGGGAAATTGAACCCTAATTTCATAAGAACAAAAGTACATAAATAACTAAATCCTCACCAGATATGACTCACTAGTTTGGAATTAGGATCAACTTGAAATTTTGTTGATTTTGACTCACAAAAAATCCAAGTCCACTCGCCACAATTTCACTAATGAAATTGATAAGAGCAAATGCTTGCAAGAGGCACTCTCTCTCACGGCACAAAGGGGTGTTTTTCTCAAATGTCAAAAGCTCCTAAAAACCTATTTGCAAGTATTTATACTTTCACCCTTTAGGGTTAAAATGACAAGAAAATCACAACTATGGCCACTATAAGGTGGTCGGTCTAAAGGTAAAATACAACCAAAATAAAATGTCCCATAAAGCTTACAAAATAAATGGTTCAAACATAAATTACAAGTAAAGAAAAAAATCTTCGGCAGGCTAGCTTTATGATGGAATCCGTCGGTTCAATCATCGCCGGTTTAGGTCGGGCCATAGATAACCCACAAGCTGAGTCTTAGTGAGTTTTATCCATCGCCTTGTGAAGCCAAATAAGCATACCTGTTGGAATATACAATTCATGAATAAGATAAAAGAGGTTAGATAATAATTAACTCCAAGGTTGATCAGCTCGAAATGGGCCCTCATCGCCAAAATTCGAAATCCATAAATTTTTGTCCTAATGATAGGTTTTGTTGGATTTTGATTCCCATCACCTACACTCCGGATAGAGCCATTTTTACTAAATCTTTATAGTATGAATTGTGTTAATTTATTATTGATTTTTATAGAAATCATAAGGAAATGGTACTTAATTTTATTATGGTGAAAAATAAAGGTTTAATGGAGTCAAGAGTGCTAATTCAAGTGATTTAGAGAAGTCATCACAATTTGGATCAAAGATAGGATTTACACCGCCGGAGGAAAGTAACATGGGTGTGTATTTGAAGTACACGGCCGTGTACTTTTGGTTTGGAATCAATAGAAACATACACGGTTGAAGTACACGGCCGTGTACTATCTTGAAGAACCAACAGAAGGAGGCACGGTTTGTGATCTAGCCGTGGTGGGAAGCCGTCCATACACATAACAAGAATGAGGAAATGTGAATTATTGACCAGAGGGAGGCACGGTTTGTAATCTAGCCGTGGTGGAAGCCATGCTTTACACTGAACAAGGATGAGCAAATGTGGATTATTGACCAGAGGGAAGCATGGTTCAAAATCGGGCCGTGTTGGTAGGGTACCAAGCGTACGTTATTCACTTCCTCGATATTTACTTGGGAAAAAGGAAAGATATATCCATATCTTGCTAGCTGAAGATCCTTTGCCATTCCCTTAACAGTATAAATAGAACCAACCCTAGAGGAGAAAAGGGGGATTTTTTGGACAAGAAGGAAGAAGGAGAGGCAGAGCAAGGGAAACCAGAAACAAAGACTTTTCATGTTTTCACTTTTAATTTTCTTTTTAAAAGGATGAACATGTGTAGCTAAGTAATTTTCTAGCCAAAGGATCATTGAAGTTTAATTTTTACGAATTGTGTGAGATCTAATTGATTTTATCTTTACTCAAATTCTTTGTTTTTTTTGATATTTATATATTTTCTGAATTTTTTGTTAATGTTATTTTAGTTAATTGGTATGAATTAGAGCTCTTCTACTCAATTAGCAAGTTTAATATTGTCAACTAGTACGTCAGATCCGAAATTGTTTGATAGTTCTATTTTCCCTGTAACACAATGACATTTTTGTTTTATAAAATTAGATAGTTCAATTATGTTATGGAGATATATGATCTTGTTTAAATAGGTTATCTTATAATCTACTGGCATGAATTGGTAATCTCTCTAGTTTTTTTAATGCTATTGATAGATTAAATCCTAAGAGCTTGTTTAGGGTTGTTTAATCAATAAGAGAAGTAATCAAAGAGCTTGTTTTGATTATCAAGAAAGTAAGGAGAGATGGGGTTATTAGAGCTTGTTTAATAACCATAACCAATTTATCTTAGATAAAGAAAGAAAATATTTGCATCAATGATCATTTCTATGAATTAAACTATAGTGATTCCTTTGGTTAGGCTTTTTCATTATTCAATTTTTATTATCTGGTTTCAGTATTTTTTTTGATTCACAAAAAAAACCCCCATTCTTCTTTTCCTCTCTATTCTCTTTTAATAGAAATATATTTAACCAATCCCTATGGATACGACCCTACTCACTACTATACAAAAATCATAAAATTTTGTCTAGGAGTGGTTTTTTTTTGTTGGATTCGACACCCATCAACATTTGGCGCCGTTGCCGAGGTTTGGTGTCAAATTTATTTCTATTCTTTGCATGACTCGTTTTCTCATACAGGTGAACTTATTTAAATTTCCAGAGATGAGAAGACTTTTAAGAGACAGTGAAGAGAAGCTAGGCTGCGTCAAAAAGAAACTGTATCATCTTCATCCCCTGGACTGAATTTGGGGCATTGGATTTGTCTGATTCATCCATTGATTCTGAAAAAGAAGAAGATAGGGCAAATTCTAAAAAGAACATTAGAAAAATTAGTCGCACCGGATGTGAATCAACAACCACTTTATATTCAATATCCTGAATTGGCTGTTGAATTTGAGTTGAAATCTGGTTTGATACATCTGCTACTCACCTTTCATGGTCTTGAGATAAAGATCCTCACAAACATTTGAAGAGTTTCAATATAGTGTTTTCCCTACATGAGGCTGCAGGAATATCCGACGATCAAATCAAGTTACATGCTTTTCCATTTTTTTTAAAAGTACTAGAGCAAAGATTGGTTGTTTTATTTGCCTCCAGTTTTATAACCACTTGGACAGATATGGTGTGGTGTTCCTGGACAAATTTTTCCCTGCGTCTAGAGCCGCTGGCATAAGAAGAGAGATTTGTGGAAACAATAGAGGGATACCGAGACTCTTCATGAGTATTGGGAGAGGTTTAAGCAACTTTAATGCAAGCTGTCCACAACATGGGATATCTGAATAACTTCTCATTCAATATTTCTATGAAGGTCTGCTTCCGATGGAGAGGAAGATGATGGATGCTGCTAGTGGAGGCGCCATAGTGAATAAAACCCTTGGTCAAGCTAGGAATTGATCTCCATTATGGCTGCTAATTCACAACAATTTGGCTATAGGCATGATTCATCTTCAAGGAAGGTAAATGAGGTAAGTGTTTCTAAACCTTGAACATCAAATTTCTAACCCTAACCTCCCCTGTACAGCAAATAGCTTGGAAATAAAACAGCGGTGAAGGCTTGTGAATTTGTGCTGCTCCTAATCACCCCTACCGACATGTGTCCCACATTGCATGATGACAATCATGAGAAAGCCAATGCTGTAGGAGGATTTCTAGGACAGCCACAAAAGAAATTGATCCCTACTCGAATACTTAATCCTGGATGAGGGATCATCCTAAACTTCAGATATGGCAATAAACCACAAAATTTCCAACAATTCCAACCTAAGCCATCAAACCAAGTCCCACAAGCTCCTTCCACTTCAGTATGTCTCTTGAGGAAATTGTTAAATCGCTTGCTGTTAATACAAAACAATTTCGGGATGAGACAAAGCAGAGCATTCAGAACTTGGAGAACTAGTAAGCCAACTTGCTTCTTCTATAAACAGTTTAGAAACTCAAGGTAAGTTACCTTCTCAAACTATCACAAATCCAAAGCAAAGCGCTAATGCAATTACCTTGAGAAGTGGAACGAATTGCAGGGATCAAATGAGAAAGGACACCGAACTAATCTTGAGGAAGAGACTGAGAAAGAGATTTTGACTCAGAGCTAGCAAAACAACCAGACCAGAGGATCCCTCGTTGAACCACCAAAGGTCATGGTGACAGCACCCCCTTTCCCTTCTAGATTAGCAAAATCCAAGAATAAGCTGAAGAAAAAGAGATTCTTGAAACTTTTCGCAAAGTTGAGGTAAATATTCCTTTGCTTGATGCAATTAAGCAAGTACCTCGTATGCTAAATTTCTCAAAGAATTGTGCACTAACAAAAGAAAGCTGAAAGGTAATGAAAAGATTAGTGTGGGTGAGAATGTTTCAGCTATTCTTCAGAAGAAGTTTCCTCCTAAATGTAAGGATCTGGGTATGTTTACTAATTCCTTGAAAAATGGTAATCCTGGAATCACTAAAGCTATGTGTGATCTAGGAGCTTCAATCAATGTCATGCCTTTGTCTGTTTATCAAGGTTTGAATGTTGGTCCCCTGAAGGAAACATGTGTTAATTGTTCAACTTGTGATAGGTCCAATGTTTACCTGAGGGAGTTTTGGAAGATGTTTTAGTACAAGTTAATGGGTTGGGTTTTTTCCTGCGGATTTTTATGTGCTTGACATGGAGAATGATGATTCTCATAATTCATCAATGATATTATTAGGGAAAACCCATTTCTTAAGACACCCAGAACGAAAATTGATGTACATGACGGTAACCTCACTATGGAGTTTGATGGTGAAGTGATTAAATTTAACATTAAGATGCCATGAAAAATCCTAGTGATATCTTCCTGTTTTTGTTGGGGAAATGTTATTGATCCATTAACATAGGCTACATTTGACTTGATAGACGATGATGAGTTGAAAATTGTACTTAATGGGTTTTTTACTATTAATGCTTTGAAAATTTCTTAAGGAGAAGCTTGTGATATCCTCTGATTTGTAGGACATGATTTGGGAGCTGGAATCGTTAAAACCTATTAGGTATGGTGGTCCTACATTAACTTACCCCCTTCTAACACAAGACTTTTTCCCCTCTATTGTGCAGGCACCAAAGCTCGAATTAAAACCCTTACCCGAACATCTAAAGTACATTTTCTTGGGAAAAAATGGACTCTTGCTGTGATAGTCTCCAACAAACTAAGTACTTTAGAAGAAGAAAAATTGATTCGGGTGTTGAGAGAGTATAAAGAAGCCATTGGATAGTCCATAGCTGATATCAAAGGACTAAGCCCCCCCACATGCATGCACAAGATATTAATGGAAGATAATTGCAAACCTTCAAGGGAAGTTCAGCGTCGTTTGAACCCACCTATGATGGATGTAGTAAAGAAAGAAATCTTGAAACTGCTTGATGCAGGTATGATCAAACAATTTCCGATAGCAAATGGGTAAGTCCAATTCAAGTTGTTCCAAAGAAAACGGGCTTAACTGTGATTGAAAACTCTGATGGTGAGTTAATTCCTACTCGTGTTCAGAATGGATGGTGGGGTTTGTGTTGATTATAGGAAGTTAAATCCCGTCAACTAGAAAAGATCACTTTCCCTTTTCCCTTTTATTGATCAGATGCTTGAACGTTTGGCTGGCTATTCTCACTATTGTTGTCTTGATGGTTATTCAGGTTTTCATAAAATTTTCCAATGGCACCGGAAGAACAAGAGAAGACTACTTTCACATGTCCATTCGGTACTTTTGCGTATCGAAGGATGCCTTTTGGGCTCTGCAATGCCCAGCCACATTCCAAAGGTGAAATGGTTAGTATATTTTCGGGATTTTTGTGGAATTCATAGAGGTTTTCATGGATGATTTTCACTATTAGGGTAACTCTTTTGTTTCATGTTAACTAACCTTACAAAAGTGTTTCAAAGATGTATAAGATAAGAGTCTTGTGTTAAACTATGAAAAATTTCAGTTTATGGTTGAACAGAGTCTAATTCTAGGTCATATTGTATCTTCTAAGGGACTTAAAGTCGATAAAGCTAAAGTAAAATTTGATTAAATATCTTCCTTACCTTATAAGTTTTACGGGAAATTTGCTCTTTTCTTGGGAGTGTAGGATTCTATTGGCGCTTCATCAAGGATTTTTCCCAAAATTACTCAACCCCTTGTAGATTGCTGCAAAAAGAAGTGACATTTGAGTTCGATGAAGCCTGCAAGCATGCTTTTGACACATTGAGGGATAAGTTAACTTCTGCTCCAATCATCTAACCACCTGACTAGAACCTTCCCTTTGAAATTATGTTGATGCGAGCAATTATGCAGTTGGAGCTTTTTCTTAGCCAAAAAGTTGGAAGAGCTTCCATGTCATTTATTACGCTTCCAGAACATTGGATAGTGCTCAATGCAACATTCCACAACGGGAAAAAAAACTCTTGGCTATTGTTTTTTCATTAGAAAATTCAGATCATATTTACTTTTGGGACTAAGGTAATTGTTTACTCTGATCATGCAGCTCTCAAATACCTACTCGCGAAGAAGGAGGCGAAACCAAGACATATTCGATGGATACTCTTACTACAAGAGTTTGATCTGGAAATACCGATAGGGAAAAGGGTCTAAAAACTTAGTTGCCGACCACCTCAGTAGAATACTTATTAGTGATAGGTCAATACCAAACAAGATGATTTTTTCCCGATGAAACATCTCTTTTCTATTCAAAAGACAATTTTCCGGGGGTATGTTGATATTGTCAAAATATTTGGTTACTAAGACACTACCAAGTGATTTGTCTAGGGCTCAAAAAGATTAAATTAAAAGTGATGCTAAGTACTATGTATGGGGTGATCCGTATTTGTGGAAACATTGTGCTGATCAAATCATTAGAAGGTGTATTTCTCAAGACGATATTTCTTCTATCTTGCAATTTTGTCACTCATATGCATGCGGTGGACATTTGGACCTAAGAGGACAGCACAAAAAGTGTTAAAGGGGGTGGTTTGTTTTCGCCTACATTGTTTTGTGATTCTTTTATGTTTTGTAAGTCTTGTGAACGATGTCAAAAAGTTGGCAACTTAGGACATAGAGACCCAAAAGCCCCTTACTGCAATTCTTGCTTGTGGGAAAAATTTATATATGGGGTAAATTTACTTCATGGGTCCTTTTCCTCTTTCTTTCGGTAATGTTTACATCATTTTTTGCTGTGGGTTTGTCTCAAAGTGGGTGGAAGCCAAAGCGACCCGACTAACGATGCCAAAGTTGTTGAGGATTTGTCAAATCTCATATTTTTGCTAGGTTCGGACACCAAAGGCTCTTATCAGTGACGTGGCACACACTTTTGTAATAGAGTATGGAAACTCTACTTAAAAAGTACAAGGTCACTCATCGCACTTCCACTGCATACCACCCTCAAACCAATGGATTGGCAGAAGTTCAAAACAAGAAATCAAGTCTATCTGGAAAAAAACTGTCAATCCAAGTAGGGAAGGATTGGAGCACAAGACTTGAAGATGCATTATGGGCCCACCGGACAGCTTACAAGACCCCTTTAAAGGTATGTCTCCTTACTGTTTGATATTTGGGAAACCATGTCACCTTTCCCTTTGGGGGTTGGAACATAGGCTACTGGCTGTAAAACAATGTAACATGCAAATGAATGAGGTTGGTGAGCACAGAAAACTTCAATTAAAAAAACTTGAGGAAATTCGAAGAGAAGCTTATGAGAGTACTAAAATCACAAAGAAAAAACAAAGGATTTTCAGATCAAATGATTTCCCGAAAAAATTTTTCTGTAGGTCAAAAGTATTACTTTAATCATTCTCGATTTAAGTTTTTTTCTGGTAAAACTACGATCACGTTGGGTTGGTCCTTTTGTTATCACTAACATATTTTCACATGGTGCAGTTCAGATCGCAAGTCTTGAAACTGGTAAGAACTTCAAAGTCAATGGTCATCGCTTGAAACCTTTTTATGAAGGATTTCAAGTATGTAATATTGAAGAAACGAGTTTAACTTACCCGAGTATTGTGATTAATTACAAAGGGAAAGTCTAGCCAAAGACGTTAAAGAAAGGGGCTTTATGAGAGGCAACCCATGTTAAAAAAAAAATTATTTTATTTTAGTTTTGTTTTGATTTTTTTTTGATTAGCTGCAGCAAAGGTACATATCATTAGATGACACTCTCTAGTGCTTAAGGGGGGAACTCCAATCACTTTACACTTTATACTAGGGAAATACCAGTATTCCTTTTCTTCTTATTCTCTAATGTTCCTTATGCTGTTAATTCCTCTTTAATTGTGTTGAATTAGGAACAGTGCAGACACTGTTCAAACTAAGTGTGGGGGAGAGGATAATAAATATAGAGGATAGAGAATTGACTCATACTTTGAATGTTTGTTGAGAACTGACTCATACTTTAAATTTTTTGTCCCTTTAAAAAATTTTAGGCCAAATTTTTCAAGAATTGACTCATACTTTGAATGTTTATCCTTAAGCAATTTTAAGCCAAATTTTTCAAAATTTTCATGAAATCTGGAGATTGTACGAAATGCTGTAATAAGCATCTACAAAATGTGAAATTGACTTGTTCAAGTGTTTTACTCAACTACTGTTGTGATTAGAATACTTAGTTAAAATTAAGTAGTGAAATCTTTAAGAAAAAAATTTTACCTTTTTATTTAGCTTTAGAATTGGAAGTTTAAGAGTAAGTCTAGTTCTTAAGTGAAAAAAAAACAAGTTACTTCTAGGTTATATTTGTTACGTATACTCTTTGAAGTTTTTTTTGAAACAATGTAACACTTAGTGATAGAAGTTGAAGAAACTTTTTCCTTAGTAACCCTTAAAAAAAATGTGTGGAAAAAGAATCAAGCATAGTCATTACTCCAATGATTCAAATAATATTGAGTTAAGAGAATTCGAACTTGAATGTTAAGTGAGGAAGAGTCCGTAGGGGTATCTTAAAAACCCGGTCACTTGAGTGACGAGCTCGGGAAAGTTGCCGACTCAAAAGAACTCACTATAACGATAAGGGTAGAAAAGGTGAAAGTTCATGAAAAGAACGGCAAAAACCCCTCAAAATAGGGTGCTTGATTAAATCAAAACGAATATGAATGTTAAAAATCATTGAATGAAGTAAGACTTATAATAAAAGGGAGAAAATCTAGAGAAAGAGTAGATACCATTTTGCTTTTACTTTGTGTTGCAAAATTTTATACTTGCTAATATTCAATGAAGTTTAATTGGGTGTTTTTCCTTATTGGATTAAGTTTTAAATTTTGGAATAAAAGTTCTTTTGCTAAACATGAGGATTAAAGTTTGTTTTGTTTTAGATTAGCTATTAAATTTTGTCTATGGTAATTTAATCACAGGAAAACCGTTTGGGTTTGGGGTAGTAGACATTAAAATTACAAGTCATGAATTATAAAAGAATAGATGCTTGAAAAAGATGAAAAGAAATTTGTATAATCTATGAAAGATTTCTCAATTGAATTTGATTCAATTGCTTAAGGACAAGCAAGAGTTTAAGTGTAGGGGAATTTGATAGAGCATTTTATACTCAATCTTTTAGTATGAATTGTGTTAATTTATTATTGATTTTATAGAAATCATAAGGAAATGGTACTTAATTTATTTTGGTGATAAAAACAGGTTTTAAAGGAGTCAAGAGTGCTAATTTTAAGTGATTTAGAGAAGTCATCTACAATTTGGATCAAAGACAAGGATTTACAAAACCCCCGGGGGAAAGTACATGGGCGTGTATTTGAAGTACACGGCCGTGTACTTGGTTTGGAATCAACAGAAACATACATATTGAAGTACACGACCATGCATCTGTCTTGAAGAACCAACAAAAGGAGCAAAGGTTTGTGATCTAGCCGTGGTGGAAGCCGTGCCATTTCACTGAACAAGAATGAGGAAATGTGGATTATTGACCAGGGGGGAGGCACGGTTTGTGATTAGTCGTGTGGAAGCCGTGCCATACACTGAACAAGGATGAGGAAAATGTGGGGTTATTGACGAGAGGGAAGCCGGTTCGAAATCCCCGTCGTGTTGGTGGGCGTGCCAGGCATATGTTATTCACTTCCTTATATTTACTTGGAAAAGGAAAGATATATTCCCTACTTTCTAGCTGAAGATCCTCTACCATTCCCTTAACAGTATAATAAACCAACCCTAGAGGAGAAAAGGGGGATTTTTTGGACAAGAGGAAGAAGGAGAGGCAGAGCAAGGGAAACCAGAAACAAAAGACTTTTCATGTTTTCACTTTTAATTTTCTTTTTAAGGATGAACATGTGTAGCTAAGTAGATTTTTTAGCCAAAGGATCATTGAAGTTTAATTCTTCACGAATTGTGAGATCTAATTTATTTATCTTTACTCTATTCTTTGTTTTTTTGATATTTAAAATATCTTCTGAATGTTTGTTAATGTTATCTTAGTTAAAATTTGGGATGAATTAGAGCTCTTCTACTCAATTAGCAAGTTAATATATTGTCAACTAATACGTCAGATCCGTAATTGTTTGATAGTTCTAGTTTTTGTGACACAATGACATGTTTGATTATAAATTAGATAGTCAAATTCATGTTATGGAGATATATGATCTTGTTTAAATAGGTTATCTTATAATCTACTGGCATGAATTGGTAATCTCTCTAGTTTTTTTTAATGCTATTGATAGATTAAATCCTAAGAGCTTGTTTAGGGTTGTTTAATCAATAAGAGAAGGAATCAAAGAGCTTTTTTTTGATTATCAAGAAAGTAAGGAGAGATAGGTTATTAGAGCTGTTAATAACCATAACCAATTTATCTTAGATAAGAATAAAATATTTGCATCAATGATCAGTTCTATGAATTAAACTATAGCGATTTCCCTTTTGGTTAGGCTTTTATCATTATTCAATTTTTATTGTCTAATTTCAGTATTATTTTGATTTACAAACAAACCCCCCCATTCTTCTTTTCACTCTCTATTCTCTTTTAATAGAAATATATTTACAATCCCTGTGGTACGACCCACTCAACTACTATACACAAATCATATAAATTGTCTAGGAGTAGGTTTTTATTTTTGTTGGATCCGACACCCATCAACTCCCAAAAAAGAGCGAATTTGCCGTACCTTACAGGGTAAGGTAAAGATTTAATCAATTCTATTTTAGTTTTATCAACTTCAAGTCCCCTAGAAGATACAATATGACCTAGAATTAGGTCCTGTTCGACCATAAAGTTAACATTTTTGATAGTTCAATACAAGATTCTTTTCTATACATCTCTAAAGCACTTTTTGTAAGGTTAGCAAACATAAATCGAAAGAGTTACCATAGACAGTGAAGTCATCCATGAAAACTTCTATGATATTCTCCACATAATCTGAAAATATACTAGCCATACACCTTTGGAATGTGGCTGGGGCATTGTAGAGCCCAAAAGGCATCCTTCGATATCAAAAGAACTGAATGGAAATGTGAAAGTAGTCTTCTCTTGATCTTTCCGGTGCCACTAGAATTTGATGAAAACCTATAACCATCAAGACAACAATAGTGAGAAAGGCCAGCCAAACGTTCAAGCTCTGATCAAGAAAGGAAGAGGGAAATGATTTTTCTAGTTGACGCATTTAACTTCCTATAATCAACACAAACCCTCCATCCATTTCTAAACACGCGTAGGAACAACTCACCATTAGAGTTTTCAACACAGTTAAGCCCATTTTCTTTGGAACAACTTGAATTGGACTTACCCATTTGCTATCGGAAATTGGATAGATCATACCTGCATCAAGAAGTTTCAAGATCTCTTTCTTAACCTTTTTACATAGGGGGTTCAAACG
>JBBMOL010003535.1:0-15469 GCA_037954665.1 Laguncularia racemosa | reverse complement strand
GAATAAACCTAAGTGATCTTGAAAAATCATCAACATAAAAAGTCCATTTTGCTTCCACCATGCTTAAGACTCTAGTAGGTCCAAAAAGATCAAGATGCAATAATTCAAGTGGTCTCTTAGTTGAGATTATATTTTTACTTTTATGAGAGATAGAAACCATTTTATTCTTTAAGTATTGTATCACATTTCACATCTTGTTTAATATTTATTTTAGGCAATCCTTTAATGATATCCTTTTTTAGATAAATTTTCTAAATGATCAAATTAACGTGTCTAGTCGTTTATGTCAAGCAAAAACATGATCATTCAAAGAAATTAAACAACAAGCATTATCGATTTCAGTTGGTTTTATGAGATAAATATTTCTTTTCCTAATTCTTTCAAATAATCTTCATCATTTTCATTAAAAACATAGCACTTGTCTTGATAAAAAATCATTTTTATCCTTTATCACATAACTGACTAATACAAAGTAGATTATGTTTTAAGCCTTGCACAAGATATATATTTTCAATAAGAAAAGTAGGCATACCAATCGTTCAAGTGGCATTATTTTACCTCTACTATCATCTCCAAACTTTACATATCCTTTTTCTTCCCAAGTTATGCTATTGAACAATGAAGCATCTCCAGTCATATGTCTAGAACATCCACTATCCAAATACCATGTTTCTCTTATTTTAGCTTCATGTTCCTGTACAAATAAAAAGAATTAAGTCCTTTTAGGAACCCAAGCGAATTTGGGCCCTTCAAAAGATAAGCTCATTTGATTTCTTTGATTTACTTGTTGACTACTAAGCTTATTTCTTTTTAATAGCAAAATTTCTCAATGTGACCGAATTTATTACAGAAGAACATGCATAAGAATTAACATTCTTATACCTATCATTTACCTGTTTCTCGAAATTCTGGTTTGTATAACTTTTGTTATACCTTCTGGTATTGCTTCTGTAGTACCCATTGTGTGGATACCTCTTGTCAGAATAACTACTGTAAAAGTCTATAGTATTTCTTCTTTTAACATTATTTGTATTTGAAATGTACTTTTTGCTGTTGAATTCATCACTTAAGACTTGTTTAGCCTTAACAAAAACTGTATTTTGATTCGATTTTGAACTCGAACCATACTCATATCCTAATTCATGTTTTTCATTTGAAACTCTTTGTGAAAGAAATTAACATGGTCAATTTCTTGTCATTTCATCAAATTTCTTAAGGTAGTTTTCAACGAATTGGATAGATCATCAATCTTTACCTTCATGTCACTTGTTTCTACTTCAAGTAAATGATTTTCTATTCTTAATTTTTCAATACTCACATGTATGGATTCATTTTCTTGTTTCAAGATATCATTTTCATTAGCAAGCAAAGTATTTGTTTGTTTTAATGCTTCTTTTTCATTCTTAAGAGCTTTTATTTCATTTTTATACTTAGCCAATTTTGTATCAGCCCTTTTTAGTGCCTTTAATAACTTACTCATTTCTACTAGCATGTTAGTAATCAGTTATATCTTCATCAGATTCAGAGTGTACCTCAGAACTAGCCATTAGACAAAATTTGCCTCATCCTCTTCTTCTTCTGAATCTTCTAAATTTGTTTCTGTGTCCTCTAAATCACTCCATGTTGCTAGCATTGCACGACTTTTCTTTTTATAATTTTCCATTTTCTTGATCGATTGTTGGACATTCATATTTGATGTGCCCTGGCTTTTTGCATTCATAACATTGAATTTCCTTTTTCTCTTTCTTCTTTTCTTTCTCCTTGCAAACACCCCATTTTTGCCCTAGGAGTCAATAATCTTCAATAATGAATCAATTTTCGTTTTTTCCTAATTTTTCCCAATTTTTCCTAATTTAGCATAAAATAATAAAAATGTTCAAAAAATAAAAAAATAAATAGGAAAACACTTCAATTTTGAAAAATGATTTCTGAAATTAGCAATAATGATAATAAATAATTTTTACAAATTTTTGAAATTTCAAAAAATACAAAAAAATAGAAAAATTGCATTGCATATATGCAATTTGCGAAATAAAATAAAATCGCGAAAGTGGGCTAGCCCAGCTGGTCCGGACCATGGTTAGGCAGCGCGCGTGGTGGGGCTCGGTCAGACGTTCGAATCGCGGAGAAGCAGTTTTCCGCGTTTTACAATTTTTCTACTTATCCAGGACACGTGGCAGCATCTGATTGGCTGGAAGAAACGCACGCGCCGGGCGCGTGATCGTCTCCTACTCGAGCCCGAGATCGCCGGCGAAGAAAAAATTCGCATTTCGGCCGTTTTGATTCGATTTTTTTGCACAAATCCAACAGATCTTCAGAAAAAATAAGATAAACATTATCTAATTAAAATCAAATCGCAACAAATCGTTGGATGGGCACGAATCGGAGTTGGTTTTTCAACCGAAAATCCGATCAGCTTCAATTGGAGGAGATCCGAGCTTATCCAGCTCGATTTCAAGCGCCTATAAATAGAGGAGGAGATGAGGAAGCAAGAACACGGATCAGAATTGCGAGAAAGAGAGAAAAGAGTGTAGATCGGAGGAAACCAAAGTTGCGACCGCCGATCAGAGTTGAGCCACCGCAAGGAGACGTTCTGGGAGTAAACCGCCACCACCATCGATTCAGCACCCTCAAGAAGCTAGGATTCGACACTTCACCCGCCGCAAAAGACCGCCGGAACGCCGTGAACGAGCCAACCCCGCCGCCGTGTCCGATCCGATCGACCCGACCGATTCGACCCGACTGACCCGACCCGCGCACCGACCCGGATCCAGGTAAGTCGGATTTTCCGGATTTTTTTTATTTTTATTTAATTAATTTTGTTTATTTATTTATTCTGAATTAATTAATTAATTATTTGATATTTATTTATTTTATTTATTTATTTTTAATAAATAGGAAAATGTAGAAATTGATTTTTCTAGAATTTAATAATGTAGAAAAATAATAAAAAATAATAATAGATAAATAAAAAATAAAAATAATAAATAATAATAATAATAATATAGAAAAATAATAAAAAATTAGGAAAATAAATCATAAAATTTTAGATGTCAAATAGGATAGATAATAAACAAAAAATCCCAAAAATCACGAAAATCAACAAAAATTCCCAAAGACCACAAAAATCCCAAAAAATTCTCAGAAATCACAAAATTACAAAAAAAATCATAAAAAGATAAATAAATAAGTTTTAGCACTTAGAGAAATCATTTTCATCAAATAAATCAAAATTGATGTTTTCCCTACAAAAAATCATTTTCAAAATGAAATCAAGCTTAGGCTTAGAGGTTTTGTAGGAAAAATCCCCAAAATGGTAAAGAACATAAATCGAAAGAAAATTTCAAAATTAAAATTTTCACCAATGAAACTAAAGTTTTTTCAGAAAGCGAACTACGGCTTGTTTGATCCTGAGTAGCAGGTACGTAGGCACCCATTCGGGTCAACCCTAAAATAAATAAAAATCTTTTTCTGAAATAAATTCAAAGACATAAAAAAAAATTAACAGAAACACAATGAAAACACATTTCTAAAGATGAACAATTTTAGGAGATTAGGTGGTAACCGATAGGTTTTAATAGGTTAGCCTCCGGACTTAGAACTCTGTTTTCCCTTTTTTCTTCTCACAAAAACGAGAAGAGGAAATCACGACGACTAGTAGTCCAAATTAAGACTAATCCGCTCCTTTAGTTTTAAATTCACTTTTTCCAACAAAGTTGGGTGGCGACTTCAAAGATTAAACGAAATTCCTAACCCAGTCGAGGATCTACATTAGATGAGCATAGGGTTTAGTTTAAAATCGGATTGGGGAATGGGAAATTCAAAAAATTAGACTCGACCCCTTGTAAGCTTTTCTGATCATTATGCTTATATCAGTACTTTTCTTGAAAACACTAAATTTCTTACCTCTTTGCTTCTTGAGCAGCCTATTGAGTCTACGTGCTAGAAGACTGATGTCCTCTCTTTTCTATCGCGCTATCATCTGGTTTCAGTTTCATTTTGCTTTATTTCCTTGACTTTAAAAGCAATTCCTTTGGTGCTGTCTTCTCTTTTTTGCGTGGTTTTTATGTGAGACTTATATGCCATGAGCTTTTCTCTCAATTGACTGAGAATTAGCTTGTTTAGGTCTTGAGTTCTTTTTTAAAGTGTTTTCTTTGCACCCCAAAAGTGAGGCAAAACCCAGCATTTTCCTCAGAAAATAGGTTTGGGGAATTTTCTTTCCAAGTGTGTAAGCTCATTGTAATAGCGTAAACTTGTTAAAAGCATCTTTGAACTTCATTAGATTTAAATTTAAAAAAAATTCATACTGTTGAGTTAAAGCTTTATTGGGTTTTCCCTTGTGGTTCATTTCCTTCAAATGTTTCGGATGGGAATCCCAAAATTCCCCTTTTCATTTGCACACATGTATCAAATAGAACTTGATGGAGCAATAGTATCAGCAACAGTTTTTTTGCTTTGTTTTTCTTCTCAATAATCTTCTTTTTGGAATTAAAAGGTCGAATTTTCGTTTAAGGTGATCACATTTCCCCATGAAATGACCTCCCATAAATCATAATCTTTAGCTTTAATATAAGTTTCCATGCGCATCTTCCAATATGAGAAGTTTGAACCATTGAAGTAAGGAGATCGATTAATTGAACATTATTTTCAACCATTTTGGATCACTCAAAATAAATGAGTCCTGCTCTGATAACCAATTGTTGGTCTCAATTAGATTAATTAAGAGGGGGCTGAATTGATTAATCACTTAAAATTTAAATTTTTTGCAAATTATCCAAAGTCTCTTGACTAACGAAATGACGTGAGTAACAAAAATGAAAAAAATAATAATGTGCAATAAATAACACGAGTAGAGAAGAATAAAATGCTTAGAGATTTTAGGGGTTTTCCGCCTCGAGCGCCATTTCCCCTCTTCCAGCTCCACGCCAGGGTCCCGGTTGTCTTTACCGGTAATGTTTCACTATATCAATAAAATTAAGAGTATACAAAATAAGCCTCTTCAAGGCGAATGCGAAGTCTCACTGCTGAGTCTCTCTAGCTTCTTTACTAACTAATCACTCAAACTACAGTGATAAAACAACTCTCAATTCCTCATACAAGAAAGAAATCACAATAACAATGAGGAATATCAAATTTCCTCTACAAATCGGATCACAAGTGTAAGAATCTTTTTTCGCCTGAAGATGTATGAGCTTATAACTTTTTCGTGTGCTTGTTCTAAAAAGAATGTTCTATTTTTCTTCAGCTAAACATCCCTTTTTATGTAGAGGGCATAACAGTTGTTTTTCTGGAAACAATCTTGTAAAAGTTCATGGGGTTCCACATGATAAGCTTAGATTTATTTTTGAAATTTTGTATTTCAAAAATAAGTTGAACTTTTTTTGGGGAAAAATCTGCATTCCGTGATATTTTTATGAGGATAAGCTTTGGTAAATTAGTTTGATCGAGATCTTCCCTTTTGGGGATATTCTTTGGATCAAGTTTGTTGAAGATATCCCTCACATTATGGAACCTTATCTTGATATCCCATATGTTGTGGAACCATATCTTTATGTAAAAAAACCATATTTCTAATTCAAATATATCCTTATCTTTGAACTGCAGGATCTCCCAAAACATAGTACAAATATCTTCTGGGCAATAAACCAGGCTTCTAGATCATCCATGCGTATGCAATACCCGTTATAGTCTGCAAGGCTTTGTTGACTGCTGTTTTGCGGATGCCCAATAGTCTGCTGAACGTACCCGGCTGGCCTGGCCTCAAGGTCTGGCGCGTAAATTGATCAGTCAGTGCTGGAGCCTGTAGCAACTGGTATACTCCTCCAGGTAGGGGTGATCTCATGCGGTCGATGAAGAAAGTTGCGGGGTCGATCTCCATAACTGGAGCATGGCCCGGACCATAGGCAAATTCGCCTCTGTCTTAGTCAGTGAGAGGACGGGGGCCCATTTTTTGTTGGAAAAGTTGCTCCTCTGGGTTATACAAGGTAAACCAGTGGTCCAGTACCCAATTTGGGTCCAAAGGTTTGTACACCCGAAATTTCTTTGCGGGAGGAGGCGGTTGACTGCACTGCTAGCCATCTATTACAATGGGAAACAGCCCCAGTTACAACAAGAACTATGAAAAGTTACAGGGGAAAAAGTCCCCGAACTCCAAGGACGAAATAACAAACCATTACATTGCATCCAATTGTCAACCCTTCTTACGATGTCATGTATGCAAGGGGAGGGGGGTTCTAACTGGTTCCCGAGCTCTATGGCCTCCCGCATTTTTGAAGAAATGGGTCTCAGGCCATATCGAAGCATGGTGGGGTTTGCCTAATCGGTCCCGAATGGTGAATCCACTCACTTCGCCCGAAACCTACACAATGGCTCCCCGACTTAGGTTGCTAGGGCGGTCCGGGTTTCGACCGCATCTACTCACACAAGCATTATGCATGCAAAAAAAAAAAAAAAAAAAACCCATAGTAAACATCTAACTAAATCCTGCAAAGTTAGTGACAGAAAAGAAACACATTTCTTAAAAAAAACAATCCGAAGAGAATCAGGTGGCTAGCCTACTGGCATGGGCCCCCCAGTGGAGTCGCCATCCTGTCGAGTCTAATTTTTGAATTCCCATTCCTAATCCGATCTAAACTAGACCCTATGCTCATCTAATCTAGATCCTCGACTTGAGTTAGGAATTTCTTTTAAATTTTTTGGAGTCGCCACCCAACTGTTTGTTGGGAAAATTGAATTAAGACTAAAGGAGCGGATTAGTCTTTTTTTGGACCCTAGTCGTCGTTCTTTCCTCTTCTCGTTTTTGTGAAAAGAGGAAAAGGGAAAACCAAGCTTCTAAGTCCGGAGGCTAACCTATTAAAACCTTTACGGTTCCCCACCTAATCTCCCAAATTGTTTATCTTTAGAAATGTGTTTCATTTGTGTTTCGTTACTTTTATTATGTTTGAGAATTATTTTGAGAAAATGTTTTTTTCTTTATTTTGGGGGTTGACCCGAATGGGTGCCTACGTACCTGCTATTCAGGATCAAACAAGCCGTATTTCCCGCTTTTCTGAAAAATTTAGATTTGTTTGTAAATTTTTAAATTTTTTAAAAAACTCTTTTGATTTAAGTTCTTAACGTCTTTGGAATTTTTAAAAATTTCTAAGCCTAAGCTTTGATTTTTTTTTTGAAAATGTTTTTTTTTGGGAAAACATCAATTTTGGATTTATTTGAAGAAAAAGATTTTCTAGGTGCTAAAACTTAATTTTTCTTCTATTTCAAAATTTTTGAATTTTTTATTAATTTTCATGATTTTTATGATTTTTGTGATTTTTTTATAATTTTTTTGTGATTTTTATAAATTTTTGTAATTTTATGCTAGAACATTTTATCCTAAGTTATTATCTATCCTATTTTGAAATCTAAAGTTTTATTATTATTTTTCCTAATCTTTTTATTATTTTATTCTATTTTTTATTTTTTTATTCTTTATTATTTTTTTTTACATTTTATTTATTTTATTATTTTTTTTACATTTTTCTTAATTCTAGAAAAATCTAAATTTCTATATTTTTCCTATTTATTGAAAATAAAACAAAAATAAATAAATGACTAAACAAATAATAAATAACAAATAACAAATTCGGAATAAATAAATAAACCAAATAAATTAATTAAATAAAATAAAAAAAATCCGAAAAGATCCGACTTACCTGGATCCGGGTCGGTTGCGCGGGTCGAATGGGTCGGGTCGGTGCGCGGGTCGAATCGGATCGGTCACGGCGGCTGGGTTGGCTCGTTCACGGCGTTCCGGCGGTCGTTTGCGGCGGGTGAAGTGTTGAATCCTAGCTTCTTGAGGGTGCTGAATCCGATGGTGGTGGCGGCTTACTCCTAGAACGTCTCCTTGCGGCGGCTCAACTCCGATCGATGGTCGCGGCTCCAAGCTTCTTCGGCGTACTCCGATTTGCTCCTTCCTCTCTCTTTTTCTCTCTTTTTTTTTTCGTGCTCTAGCTTCCTCCTGTTCTCCTCTATTTATAGGCACCTCGAACTCCTCTTGGATAAGCTCGAATCGGCCGATTTAGATAAACCCATATTTTTCCGTTTCTTAGATTCGATTTTATCCCGGCGATTTGATGTTAATCTCTTGTGCTCCTTTGGTTTATCTGATGGATTTGGCCTTATCTCGACTTTAATCTAGAAGATTAAAAAGAAAACGGCCGATTTCGCCTTCGTTGGACTTCTGTCGGATTTTTTCCTCCGGCTGGGCTCGCGAAGAAGACGATCACGCGCAACGCGCGTGACTTCCCTCGGCCAATCACATGCTGCCACGTGGCAGCTCCAGGGAAAAGAACGAAAAAATTTTTGCCGAGCGCCTGCGGGGGGATTCGAACTCGCGACCTTCAGCTTCACACGGTTCCCATGCGCACACACGAGCCAGCTGAGCTAGCCCAATTTCCCGATTTTATTTACATCGCAAATTGTACATATGCGATGCAATTTTTTTATTTTTTTGTATTTTTTGAAATTTCAAAAATTTGTAAAAATTATTTATTATTCATTATTGCTATTTCTAAAATCATTTTTCAAAATTGAAGTGTTTTCCTATTTTATTTTCATTTTTTTGAATATTTTTATTATTTATGCTAAATTAAGGAAAAATTGGGAAAAATTAGGAAAAATTGAAAATTGATTATTATTGAAAATTATTGATTCCTAGGGCAAAAATGGGGGTGTTTACAGCTGCCCCTCTTTGTAGTAAAGTTTGAAAAACTTAACTACAAAGACAAACAAAAGACGCCATTTTTGGCCTCCTAAATTAGGTTTTGGTAGGAAAATGCCCCAAGAGCTGATAATCCTACGATTTGAAGATGTTCCAAATGATTCAAGGTAATGTTCCTTCTCCAAAAAGTGCTTTATGAGCTAACTAATTGGCGACAGGACATATCTCAAGCTTTGAGTAGAAATGTATGAGAAATGATGATAGGAAGCGTCTTATCAGACTTGCAACCTTGGAAAGAAATATGACCGAAAAGTGCCCCGAGAGCTGACTAATCGGGGGGTTTAGGAAAGTGCCCTCATGGGCTGACTAACCTTTGATAAAATGCCTCGAAAAGTGCCCCCTATGGGCTAACCTTGAGTAGAAAGTTTCAGGAAAGGGCCACCTATGGTTGCCTAACCTAGAATGGAAATTTGCCTCAAAAAGTGCCCCCTAGGGCTGACCATGAGGACAAGGTTTTTAGGAAAGGCCCCCCTATGGGCTGCCTAACCTTGAATTAGACTTGTCTCAAAAAGTGCCCTTATGGGCTGACCATGAGGACAAGGTTTTTTAGGAAAGGGCCCCCTATGGGCTGCCTAACCTAGGATTGAGAATTTGCCTCAGAAAGTGCCCCCTATGGGCTGACCATGAGGACAAGGTTTTTAGGAAAGGGCCCCTATGGGCTGCCTAACCTGGATTGAAGAATTTGCCTCAGAAAGTCCCCCCAATGGGCTGACCATGAGGACAAAGTTTTTAGGAAAGGCCCCCCTATGGGCTGCCTAACCTGGATTGAAGAATTTGCCTCAGAAAGTGCCCCCTATGGGCGACCAGAGGACAAAGTTTTTAGGAAAGGGCCCCCTATGGGCTGCCTAACCTGGATTGAGAATTTGCCTCAAAAGGTGCCCCCTATGGGCTGACCATGAGGAAAAGGGTTTTTTTTAGGAAAGGGCCCCCTATGGGCTGCCTAACCTAGAATTGAACTTGTCTCAAAAGGTGCCCCCTATGGGCTGACCATGAAACAAGGTTTTTAGGAAAGGCCCCCTATGGGCTGCCAAACCTTTGAATTAGACTTGTCTCAAAAAGTGCCCCCTATGGGCTGACCCTGAGGACAAGGTTTTTTTTAGGAAAGGGCCCCCAGGGCTGCCTAACCTAGAAGGGAAAGTTTTGGAAAGGGGCCCCCCCTAGGGGCTGCCTAACCTAGAATGGAAAGTTTTAGGAAAGGGCCCCCTATGGGCTGCCAACCTAGATGGAAATTTTAAAAAAGGGCCCCCTATGGGGCTGCCTAACCTTGAATTAGACTTGTCTCAAAAAGTGCCCCCTATGGGTGACCATGAGAACAAGGTTTTTAGGAAAGGGCCCCTAGGGGGCTCCCTAACCTTGAATTAGACTTGTCTCAAAAAGTGCCCCCTATGGGCTGACCCTGAGAACAAGGTTTTTAGGAAAGGGCCCCCTATGGGCTGCCTAACCCTTAGATTGATTTTTAGGAAAGTGCTCCAAGAGCTGACTGACCAAAATGAAAATGATGGCTCAAAAGGTGCCCCATGTGGGCTAACCTCGAGAGATCTAGGGGAGTGCCCCCTTTTTGGGGCTGACTACCCCATTAAAGGAAGAATATCCTAAGTGAGAATCTTATTCATTTTTTTTTTCAATAACAACAAATGAAGATGATTAAGACTTCTGAACAAAGTGATACTAAAATTTTTCTGCAAAATTTTCAAAAAAATGGTCTTTTGAAACCTAAGGATAATGGGGAAAAATATTAAAGTGTTCCTTTTTTTTAGTGAGCATTTTTAACAAGTAAGAATCTGACAAGGCTCCTAAAATACAAATAAAGGGGAAGCATTCCCTACTGCTAATAATCACTTACTCTTTTGCCTCATTTTTTCTTAGAGGTTTTGGTTTAATCCTAGAAACAAAGTGTTGTCTTAGCTTAATCAATCATCTTGAGAGGTTTCTCGTAATCAAGACTCATATCTCTTCTTGGGGAACATCAGTACTTAAGGTTTACAATGCCAATGATAAATTCCCTCATTCCATTTATAACTGGATATCTTGTTTTTAATTGGGTTTAATCTAAGAGGACTTCCTTACAAATCTCTCGGCTTACATGTCACTCTTGACTTTAAAATCCAAAAATTATGGTCATTTCTTGTAAGTAATACGCTTTAATCCGTTAGGACTTTTTGATACTTTGTAATGCAATTTAGGCTCTTTTGGTTATTGGTTCAGAAAAGTATGTTAATGGTTTTTTTTTTTTTTGAAAGAATCGTCATTTCAACTTGGGTTTGTAAAATCAAGAAACTTTGAGAAAAAGAAACTGGAATGTACTTGCCCTAGCAATTTTGGGGGAAGATAAGTTATTTTCAATGATTGGAGAAGTCTTTGAAAAGGGGGTAGTATACTTTGAACTACCTCGTATTTTTGGGCCCCGGTATTTTCAAGTGTTGTAGGGCTTTTTGGTTTAGTTACATTTGTAGGCTTTTCTTTATTTTTCTTCTTTTCTTTTTTTTTCTTTATTTTCTTTCATTCATTCCCTTCCCTCATTTTTTCTTCATCATTCTCTTTTTCATCTTTTTTCTTTTTCTTTCTCTTCTTTTGGGCCCAATGGTGATCATTTATATGGTTATGTGTATTTTTTTTCAGAATGTGGACTTCTCTTCATCTCAAAAAAATTATCTAGGCTAAAATTTTAAATTGTTGCAACTAGGCAAGCACTATTGATGTCTCTATTTTTCCCAAAATTTTTCCATCGTGGGGGGGTTGACGGGGGGGTTAAAAATTTAAACTCTTTTTTGTCAAAAGGTGATTGTGTTTAGGGTGACAAAAATGAATGCCTAACATTATTTTGATTTAACGTATCAAATTCAAGATAGACCTCCTTTAAGGAATGAGCCCAAAAAACTTACATTATAACGCTCCACTCTCAAGTGTTTAAGGGTTTTTGTGGTTTGGGACTGGTTTGCCTTTTTGTCATCTTAAACCTCTTAAACAAAGATACCCTTCCTTTTATCAAATTTGCTATGTTCTCCACTTCTCATGGTGTCCTTATGTACTGTTGTCAATTTAAAACAAGCGTTTTGGGTCTTAAGACTCAAGGATTTGGAGGTAGTCTTCTTTATACCCTCGTTGATAATTGACCATAGCTACTTTGAAAGTGTACTAAAAAATCTGTGTTTTGGTTTAGATGACTTTTTGGTGGAAAGGAAACTTCAAGTGCAGCTTTTAGGGTTGGAGGGTATTGGGACGTTTTACTTTTTGAGGCTTAAATCAAGATACGAGGAGACCTTTTGAAGTTAATGGGGTTTTTTGTTGGTTATAGAGGTCTTTGGTTATTTAGAGCAAGTGACTATGAGCTTTAGGTTAAGCTGACCATTTTAAGCAACTTTTAGGACCTTGAAAAAAATCTCTTATTGTTAGTAACTCTTCAATTTTTTTTCTTTCTTTATTTTTATTGGTTGTTCTTATTTTTTGTAAATATGTAAACAAGATGCTCACACAAGATGCTCACACGGATGCTAAAAGTAGAAGGGCTGACAACTGATTGACAATGTAATATTGAAACTTCACTTTATTAATATTGAAAATTTGGAGTTCGATAAAAGATTACAAATAATGATCTATTTCCTAGCTCTTTTAGTCTTCTGTTGTGGAGGCTTAGTCTCCCCATTGATGACGGCTTCTAGTTCTTGGACTTTGGCTTGGCACTTCTCCAATTGTGCTTCTAAGGCTTTGTTTCTTTGGTCGGATTCCTTGAAGCGTCCCTTCCAGATGTCTTTCTTATAATCTGCAGCTTCGAAGTATATTCCCATCCGGGCCTTGACCTGCTCCAGGTAGATTTCTGTTTCTGGATTGATCTGATCTGGTCCTTGGCTGGGTGACGTCTGGAACCCGATATGCTCTTTCCCCTGTCTGGTATAGCTGGCGGATTACAAACTCTGTGGTGGCTCGGGTTTTCCACTTCGCCATCTAGCTCTCCTAGGTCCACATTCGGGCTTTCGATTCTGGCTCCCCAAAGCGCTTTGACCTCTGCCAGCTTAGCAAATTTCTCGGCTACAGACAGGTTCGGATCCTGATACTCCAAAGGTGACTGCTTCGAGTGAAGGCCGGTAAACTATGTCTTGAACGGTACCGAATTGGGGGAAACTACGGAGGTTGGGGTGATATCCGATGCATCCGTTGATCCAATTAATGGCACTGCTTGGGAAAATTACTGCAGGTTAAGATGTTTTTTATTGCAGCAACTCCACCTGGTGTCCACAGAATATCTTCGGGCAAAGGCTTCAAAGCAGATCTACCCAACTGTAGCTGGTAATGTCGTCGGGTAGCTTCACCTTTTCTATACAGGAATCCACCAGATCCACCTGTTGGGCCAGGGTTTTCCTGACCATGTTCAGCCCGAAGCACTTGAGGTGGCTTACGAACCTATCAGTAGAAGGTTGATGCTGGAGGGAGGATCCCATGACCCTTCTTCTTTAGGAAATTCAGATTTCGGATCTGTTTAGCCAATTTGAGCCGGGATGTAAGATTTTCCCTCCAGGAATTTTTTGGGGTTCCCCCTCTGCAAAACCCGGGGGGGAGTGAATATAGAAAGTTTTCCGGGGGGGGGAAAGTATGGTGGCGAAGGCTGTCGATGAAAGCCTTCCCCTTTTTGCTATAAGTCGAGGGTCCCCACACAGGATGCCTTTCTATCCCCATTGTCTTCTGGGCAATAAACCGGCTTCTGTCATTCCGCGATGCAATACCCTTACGTCTGCCAAGGCTTTGTTGATGTGTTTTGCGGATGCCCAAAGTTGTGAAGTAACGGCTGGCCTGGCCTCAAGGTCTGGGGCGTAAATTGATAGTCAGTGTGGAGCCTGTAGCAACTGGGTTTTACTCCTCCAGGGGGGGGTGATTATGCGGTCCGATGAAGAAATTTTTAAATTTTTAAAAACCTTTTTTTTGATTTAAGTTTTTAAACGTTTTTGGGAAATTTTTTAAAAATTTTTAAGAAAAAATTTTTTGATTTTTTTTTTGAAAATGTTTTTTTTGGGGAAAACATCTTTTTTTGGGTTTATTTGAAGAAAAAGATTTTTCTAGGTGCAAAACCCTAAATTTTTCTTTATTTTCATAATTTTTAAAATTTTTTTAATTTTCATGATTTTTATGATTTTTGTGTTTTTTTTTAAAGTTTTTTGATTTTTATAAATTTTTGTAATTTTATGCTAGAACTTTTTTATCCTAATTATTATCTATCCTATTTTAAAATTTCAAAAAGTTTTTTTTATTTTTTTTTCCAAAATCTTTTTATTATTTTATTCTTTTTTTTAAATTTTTTTTTTTTTTTTATTTTTTTTTTTTACATTTTATTTATTTTTTTTATTTTTTTTAAATTTTTTTCTTAATTCTAGAAAAATCAAATTTCTATTTTTTTTCCCTTTTTTATTGAAAATAAAACAAAAATAAAAAAAAAATAAACAAATAATAAATAACAAAAAAACAAATTCGGAATTTAAATTTAAAAAAAACCCAAATAAATTTAATTTAAAAAAATAAAAAAAACCCCAAAAGATGGGATTTTACCTGGATCCGGGGCGGGTGCGCGGGTCGAATCGGGTGGGTGGGCCCCGGGGGGTCAATGGGACGGTCAGGGGCGGGGGGGTTTGGGGCCCCTTTTCCGGCGTTCCGGCGGTCGTTTTGCGGGGGGGAAAGGGGGCGAACCCCAAGTTCTTGAGGGTGCTAAATTTTCCCAAAATTGGTGGGGCGGCTTACTCCTTAAAAACGTTCCTTGCGGCGGTAACTCCAAAACGATGGGTCGGGGCCCTCCCAAGCTTTTCGGCGTATTTTCCGATTTGCTCCCCCTTTCTCCCCCTTTTTCTCTCTTTTTTTTTTGTGCTCTGGCTTTCCCTCCTTTTCCCCTTTATTTATAGGCCCTCGAACTCCTCTTGGATAAGTCAAATTGGGAGATTTGTTTTAAACCCCAAAATTTTTCCCGTTTCTTAGATTCGTTTTTTATCCCGGGATTTGATGTTAATCTCTTGTCCCTCCTTTGGTTTATCTGATGGATTTGGCCTTTTCTCGACTTTAAAACCCCAGAAAAATTAAAAAGAAAAGGGCCCGATTTCGCCTTCTTTGGGAAATTCTGTCGGTTTTTTTCCCTCCGGCTGGGCTCGCGAAGAAGACGATCACGCGCGCGGCGTAAAACTTCCCTGGGCCCTTTTTTCACTTGCTGCCATTTGGCGTTTTCCAAAAGGGAAAAGAACAAAAAATTTTTGCCGAGCCCCCCTGCGGGGGGGTTTCGAACTCGGGGACCTTCACCCTTCCCCGGGTTTCCCCATGCGCAAAACCAAAGCCGGGGTTGAGCTTGGCCCAAATTTTCCCGATTTTATTTAATGCAAATTGTAATATGCGATGAAATTTTTTTTAAAATTTTTTTTTTTTTTTTTAAAAATTTCAAAAATTTGTAAAAATTATTTATTATTAAATTATTTCTATTTCTAAAATCATTTTTCAAAATTAAAGTGTTTTCCTATTTATTTTCATTTTTTTAAAATTTTTTTATTATTTATGCCTTAAATTAAGGAAAAATTTGGGAAAAATTAGGAAAAATTGAAAATTGTTTATTATTGAAAATTTTTGGGATTCCTAGGGCAAAAATGGGGGTTTTTAAAATTATCTAGAAATGTCTTTTTATTTATTTTTTGGGTTAAATCTTTTATTGTATTTTTGAGTGAATTATTCTGGGAAAAATTTGATTTT
>JBBMOL010003534.1:0-15474 GCA_037954665.1 Laguncularia racemosa | reverse complement strand
TCCTCTCCATTTTAACTTTAAAAAAGTCAAAGGGGTTAAATGAATTCCCTACCTTTACTAAAAACATCTTCAAATTATTCCCTTGGGGATCTTTATAGAGCATCAATAAGCTGTAAACTTATCCTCGTTGGTGTTAGGTCGGATAGTCCTAACTTCTTGAAAAAGGAATATGGCATTAAGTTAATGCTAGCCCCCAAAATCAACTAGGCCCTTATCAACTGAGGTATCACCTACAACACACGAAATTGTGAAGCTGCCTAGATCCCTTAGCTTTAGAGGAAGTTTATTTGAATGATAGATGAGCAATTTGCATCAACTTCTATAGTAGATACATCCTCCAACTTCCGCTTGTTAGATAGAAGCTCCTTTAGGAACTTAACATATTTCGGCATTTACGAAAGTGCCTCTATAAATGGAATGTTAAAGTGTAGCTGTTTAAATAGATCAAGGAAGTTACCAAATTGCTCCTTGTCTTTACTCTAGTTGAGGTGAGCTGGATAAGGGATTTTTTGCACGTATTTCTTTGACAACCAGTGGTGGTCTCCTCTCAGGATGTGCTTACTCAAGAGTTCTACTTCTCCTTTTTAATAGGTTATTTATCCCCTTGCTGTTTTTCATGCCGCTAATCAAATGGTAACTCTTTCTCGCTTCTCAATGAAATGGCTTTTCGCCTATTCCCTTGGATTGTTTTTTGTGTTACTAGGAAGAGAACCAAGTTGTCTCTCAGACATCATCTTAGCTAGTTGGCTGATTTGCTTCTCAAGATTATGAATCGAGGCTCCTAATTACAATGCCTTGCATCAGAGCTTTGGATGAATTGACTTAGAATATCCTCCAAGTTACTCTTTTTTTCTTGTTGAGGTGGTTGCGTTGAAGGAAGTGGTAATGACTGATAAAAGTGGTAGTTGTTGCTTTGAATACCCTAGTGGTGGTAGATTAGCTCTTCGATATTCCTATTTTCTATAAGACAAAATTCGGATGGTTTCTCATCCCCGGATAGTAAGTGTTACCATATAGTTATACTGCTGTTTTTTTTGAATTCCCAAGATAATCTACCTACTCATATTGCTCAAACAGATTTACACCCTCCTCAGGATCTCCCATCTGATGTTGTTGTGGTTGTGATCCTTAGGGATTCTTGAGATTTGTAACTTGGTGGCTCAAAGCTTCCATCTTAGCTACCAAAGTAGTCATTAAATCTACTTCGTACATTCCTGTCACTTTCTGCTTACTCTTGCCACGGCCCCACTGGTAATTGTTTCTTGCCATATCAGCGAATAGCTTCAATGAGTCCTTTTAAGTCTTAGTATTTAAAGTATCGCCAACTGCGACATCTACCAAGTGATCTGAAGCCAGATTTAACCCATTCAAAATGTCTAAACTTGCATCTAGTGGGCTTTGGGATGCAGAAAATTTCTCAACAATTTCTTCCATTTTTTCCCAAATCATTATAATTGTTTCATGATCTTTTTGAGTGAAAAAAAAGATGTATTCCAAAGCTTGGTAGTCTTACATGGTGGGAAATTCATCTAAAAACTCTTTTACCATGCCCATCCATGTATTTAAAAGCCCTAGGATCCAATGACTGAAGCTGGGTCTTACCCTTTCCCCTTTAATAAAAAAGGGGAAAAATTTTGTACGCATTGCCTCTTTTAGTCTTCTTTTTAAACCCCTTCGTTCCCATTGCATATCATGTTCCCTTCCTCACTAACTGACTGCTGAAGATTTGGAAGTTGTTTTTCCTTTTGAATCGGCGGAGTGTTTCTCAATTTTTAGGATCTAGATCAAGAATGAAAGGGGGAAGTTCCCTTTTATCATACATGAAAAAAAGCAACCAGTGTGAATTAAACTTTTTAAAAAAATAGAGAGAATAAAAAAAGATAAAACAAATAAAAAAAAAGACTAAAGTAGTAGATACTACGATTTTCCTAATTTGCCCTTATTGATCCCCGGTAGCGATGCCAAAAAATTTATGCCTCGAATCTAACCGATCGTTAAAGTTTTAAATTTATAACCAATAAAACTATATTAAGCAAGCAAGTACCTATTGTTTTTAGTATAGATTTAACAGGGGGATCATCCTTTTAGACTAGAAAAAAAAGTATTTGTATTACCTTTCTCTACTATCTAGTCTAAATTTTTGATTGGGAAAATTTGAAATTTAAATTAACAATTAACAAATCCTAAAACCCTGAATGAATGTTTTGTCTTAAAGGTATTCAATTCAAAAAAATTAAACCCCCTCCCTTGTTCCCCCCCCCAAACCCCCAAATTTTTAAAATAAGATATCGTTAACGAATCAATTTTACACTTTGCACTACAAAAATTCTCAAGTAAAATCAATTACTCCAACGAATTAATCAATTCTTAGGGTGGGGGCTAAATAAGATTCTTGTTGTTAATCATCAGCACGGGCAGTTTTGGGAAACCTTGGGGAAATTTTGGCATAACTTCTAACCCTTTTCTTCATTAAAAAAACGGACGTCTACATGGGTTGTTTTGAAGGTCATCCCCTAAGCAAAAAATCCCCTTTTTTTTCATTTTTCACCAAATTTCCCCCCCTTTGTTATATATCCTTAAACTTTTTTTTTGCCCCAAATTGATTTGAAATTAAAATTTAACCTATAAGTCCCTTTTTTCTTCACAAATTACAAAAAATTTTCATAAAAAATTAAACCCCCTAAAAAAGCATTAGAATTGAGGGTTTTTGAATTTCACCAACCTTAAAAAAGCCCCAAAAATTTTTTTCCCTTTTTTTTTGATTTTTTAATTTAAAGGTTGATTTTTTTTAATTGATGTTAAAAAAAAATTTTATTGAACTTAAAAAAACCTTATTAAAATTCCTTCCAAATTTGGGAAGCGGGGGGGATTTTTCCCAAAATACATAGATATTTAGCCCTTGGGTTAATCAAAAAGTACCCCATTTCCCTGTTAAGGGGTTTCCCAACCCAAAAAGGTTTGGCCCAAATTGTCTCATTCCTATGAAAGAGACCATTCATTCATTTAAAGGGTTAGGATTTTGAGTTTTATTCCCCATAGAAGAGGTTTAAGCTTAAAGCTCTTTAAATTTTTTACCTTTTTAGTAAAATTTTAAGCTATTTACATTATTTTAAACTTAGATAACAAACAATTTTCCCCAAATAAAAAGTGATAAAAGGACAAGGGTTTATTTAAAAAATTAGAAAAATTTTTAATTATGTAAAACAAAATTAAATTATGGAGTTTCATAGCTCATTCAAAAAAAACCTAAGGTTTTTTAAAAGTATTCCCAAGTTTTTTAAAAATGGGGTAATTTGTCAAGCCACTCTAATCAAATATGTCCCATCCCCCATTTCTTTTTTAAAACCCCTAACCAAGTCTTCCTAATTAGGTGCTAGCTTTTTTTTTGACCAATTCTCAGACTAGGAAAAGCGGTCATCTTCTTATTAGCCCAAACAATCAATACAATTGTTATTTGTTAGGTTTTACCTGGATAATAAGAAATAAAATAAGTTGGATTTTTATCAGTTATTGAGCACTGCCCACCCCCTTCATAAAGGCCATATTAACGTTTTTTATACCGCGCGAATTAATCAAATAAATGAACTAAGCGATAATTGCAAATTCATTTGATTGTTATCACAATGATAGGACATCAATAAAAGTTAAAACTTAGATTATCTAATTAATTATCAATGAAATAACTTATTATAATGGATGCCTCCCATTAAAATAGTTAAGCTCAAAGAAATCATTCCCATGGAAACCATAAAAGGGCAAGATTGTATTCACATTCAATAATACCATAAATACTCATTACTTCTAATCTAGCTATCTTTCCATCTATGAAAATAAAAATAGCGCCAGGTGTTTTAAATACTAAATAAGAAAAAACTAAATAATGGTTAAGCCATAAATAAAAGTAAAACTAGAAAATTAATAAATAAAATAAATAAAGTTAAAAACATAACCTAATGTTTTTTGGATAAATAAGACATGCTAATAGTTCCCAAACAATTAGTTTATTAATATCGACACTTTTTAACTTATGCCAAAATATCACTTTACCTCCGCTAAGATGCTTACCAGACCTTATCTTATTGATGTTTCAAAATTTTTTGTTTATGATGATTCTTGGGCAAAACAATTATGTTCTATAATCAATGCTTTGGATTTTTGTTTCTATAGAATTCTTCAACAATTTAATGCATCAACAATGCGTTACTTCCCTTAGCCCTAAATTTCCACTTAGTTCCACTCTTAGTCTTTAAACCCCCTTATAATACATTTCTTTGTGACCTTTAACTCGATCCCTAAGGCATTCCATCTCTCATCATTCCTCCCCTTTTTCAGCGGAGGAAAGGGATCAATGAATCTTAGAAATGTTCTTTCTCCTTAGAGCATGAGCCCACCAAACTTCCATAAACCAAGAAGAAAATAAAAATATAGCAGATTTAAAAAAAAATTGTAGTCTCACCACTGCTTACCAGCATATATTTCCTTTACTACTCTTCATTAAACTTAGTCAGTCCATCACTCTAACCATCTAAATAGCAATATGAACACATATCCTAGGTGCATCTTGTCTCATGCAATGGCGGATAATTCTATAATGATGTGGCCATGGCAAACACTACCTTGCATAACATAGAATTTTCACTGCTTGTTCTCATCTTCCTTAACTTTGGCAACTTCTTCCCTTCTATCATGGCCGAAATAGAAATATGATTAAGATTCCATTGTAATAGGCCTCTTTAGTTTATCCTCCTTTACCAACTTTCTACTTCCCCCTTAACCAACACTCTCGTTTCTTTCATTAGCCTCTTGTAGAGCATTTCTAAACTTTGAAAATTAGCCCCTTAAACTTATTATTAGTTTATTGTCCTCAGAAATTTACTTAATCTCAATTATCTCACTATTTGCAAGGGTTTGTTATTTCTATGTCCCACTCTACACAATAGTTCTTACTAATTTTATAACTAATTGATCTTTAGACATTAAAGTTAGTTAGCACATTCAATTTTCTTATAAAAACAATCCCCAATCTTCTTCAAAGGGAATCATGTAAATCACGACCACCATTATGACTACCATAGTCGCTTTTCCTAAACATAGGTGACAATCATCAATGTCAGCAACTGTCAAACCAAACTAATTGACCCAGGCAATCCTATACTTATCTTCTCACCCCAAATCACCTCTTATTGTAGATAAGTTGTATTAGAGGCCAATAATGATCTCAAAAAATGCTATGCCTATTTAATCTTATCAACAATAATCAAAAGAAGATTAGCTCATGATCATTGCTAATAAAACAATAATAAACCCCATTTTATTTGACCACAAGTATATATTAAAATTTAATCATATTCCATATGATATATTTAAAAATTCATGTTATACCCACCACTGATTTATGAGGAATGCACAATTTCTACTAAATATAAATTCAACCACTAATGATTAATTCCCAACATGCAACAACACATCACCACCTTACCTCTAATTCTACAGATTCATGCCGAACTCTAAATTTCGAAAGGTAGACTCCACCCGACCCACAAGAAATACCCCCAAGCCCATAGACGTAGGTTTGAACCCCATAATATGATACAACCTAGATTGAAATAGGAAAACTCAATCGTGTTTGCTTGACACAATAATCTAATAAATTTGCTTATTTTTAGGCGTTTCAATGACGATATAAGAAATAAAAAATTGAATGTTTATAGGTTTTTGGTTGTCATAGGAATAAAAATAATGCTTAAAATAGGATATAAATGTTTTGGTTGATAGAGAATTAAATCAATCTTAAAAAAAATAGCACGGCCATTGAATCTATTACTCATATTACTCTCGTGGATAGGAATCAAAAAAGCGTAATAACTGGAATTTGCCATATATCCCCCTCCCCAAATTTACCCCCCCAATTAGTCTACTTCTGAAACGTACCTAATTATAAGGATGCCCAATCAAAATGATAGCGTGACACTCAAGAGAATCCTATGTCATGGAATCATCACAAAGCGTAAAGATCGTTTTGCATATCTCAATACTCTTAATAACTTATTATTCAAGTCTATGTTATCTCTCTACTTGTGAAAATACACAATAGAGATGTCTTTTAAAATACTAAACATTGGAAAAACCCTTAGGCTAATAGTAAATCTAGTAAATAAACTAAACTTAGAAATAAAAAATAAAATAAACCAAAGTAAAGTCTAAAGTTCTTTGCCATAAAAATAATAATGCTCTTTGAAATATAATAATTAATTCTCAACTGTTTTCCCATTCAAAATAAAATCATAATTTATGTCTCTCGACTACAGATGCTCCGCCAAACTTTTGTAGATAGCTTCGTACCTTTTTAATGAATTCTTTAAGCAAAAAGTCTAGCATTACATATAAGTCGCTTGAACTTTTGAGATTCATCCCTAAACAAACTTTGGATCTACATAAATTCTTCGACAATGTCTAGTTATATAAATGCCTATCCCCTGTAGTCATAAATTTCCACTCAGACTTAATTCATACATTCTTTTGAACCTCCGAAACTACATTTCTTATGAGCCTCCGAACTTGCATCCTTAATGCACCTCAACTTTTCAATCACTTTCCTTATCACTTTCCATGAGACACTGTTAGCTTCTAAGCCCTCACAAACCAAGTCACCAATGTTGAAAAACTTATGTTTGACTTCTTATCATAATAGTGAAATGCATTTTTTAGTTAGTAGGACCAACACTATGGTACAACAAATATAAAAAAAACAAACAAATAAAAAAAAATATGCGTGCTTTTAGGTCTCAAACGTTCCTCTATTTAATCAAGCGTTGATTAACTTTAATGTCTACAACCTCATTTGCTAACAGTTGATATACTGTGTGGAGTTGCGTATCTGACTAACAAGATCACTTCTAAACAAATTGTGCGTTCATAAAAGGTGCTTTCCACCTATTTGCCAATTGTCTTCATGTGTGAATAATATATACCCACCTCTTACTGAATGGGCGCTGCCTCTACCTATTATCTTGCATGGTCCGCTCTTTTCTTGAGAAGTTGCGGCTAGTAATAAATTGATACTTTGCATGCGCCATTAGATTACGGTATGTTGACCAAAGTGTACTTGATCTTTGCACCTTTAAACCCCCCCCCCCCCCCCCCCACCAACAACTCGTATTTCTATGTATGACAAAGTTGTAATAGATCTTTGCTCCTTTTCACCACCCCTAAAGTCATCAAAAAAAAATAAAACCACAGAACAAAACTCTCTAAATTTAACAAAATTGTCGACCTCGATAGCCCCATTGTTGCTATTAGGCATATGGCAAATTCTGCCTTTTAGTGCCACTCCAAATCATATTATACATTACTCCACACAAAATTTCTGCAATGCCTAACTTCTCTGTAATCCTAGCTCGACCTCCTCCTGCCCTTTACTCACCTATTGATGCAAGTAGTCCATGCCACTATGAAGTATTGATGTTATCAATAAAACCCCTAAAGGGACCTAAGATGCTTATCCCACTAATGTGAAAGGCCTACATTGCTCCGGTGAATAGCAAGGCAGGTTGTATTAACTTAGGTTATGTCTGCAGTTTAACAAGATATTGCTTCTAACATTCGCAATGCGCTTTTGATCTAGCCCTCCCTTCCCCCATTTCTTCATCAGTTAGCCCAATCAGTAACCAAGTATGCGAGAGTTTAATCCAAGATTGCAGTTTTGCATTATGGTAAATGTCTACAAAACACCATACATGCTAACTCTTTACCAAGACACATTATTAGGTCTCTAACTTAGTTAAGATATGCATCTCAATAGGATTAGCCAGAAAGTATATCTATATCAACATACACATAGTATTTTCATTAAGAAGTCGTATCAAGCTATTCATACATTAATTTCATAGCCTCCTTCCTATCTTTCGATGATGGTGCCATCAATTGAAGGGTAAGAAAAGTAAGTGGTTCATTCTAGGCTTAACTAGTTGAAGTGGCTCATATCTTCAAGCATTGCTAATTGCAGGCTCTGTTGATGCTCTTATCTAGAGCCGTTTACTAGTAGAAGAACCTCCTATTCAGGCGTTAGAGATGATTTATTTTTAAGATATATAGTCGACAGCAGCTTATCTATTTGATATTTTCTACTTTAGCGGTATACTTAAGTAATGTTTTTTTAATACTCAAACACACACCACCCCTCTTTGGGTGGGTTGGGAATTCCAATCTAAGTCGCCTTATATGATCTTAAGTTACTTAGCCATTCCCTTATCCATATTTAAACGCACACATATTCCTTTTACTTTAAATATTAGTGAGAATACTTGAAAAGATCTCTAACTTTTGTACACTTACCTCTCTCAGCCCTTTGGACAAATTGCCTAAATTTTACACATTTATCTCATACTCTTATACTACAACTCATGAAGTATTTGGGAATTTTTATTATGATATTGTTATCTATAAAATTTATGAAATACATCTTTTAGGATCAAAGATTGGCTCTAGAGAAGCTATAGATAATATATTCTTCGCTTCAATTATAAGGAAGGGCTCAGACATGCCACATAGGCTGTTTTCAATGAAAGAAAGCCATCAATTTGAGTAGAACATCATATGATTTCTACAGTGGCTTTACATGAGGACTAACACAGTAAAATACCTATTCTTTGCAATTGCATCTAGAGACAACAGCAGATTGTGGGCCTCACCCCATAACAACATCCATACCATATAGCAATTCACTACACCCTCCGACCACCACTCCATCTAACCTGGCCATTACAAATGGCGAATGCGACCATGAGAAATGGGATGCATGTGTCTCTTAACCTTTTCAATTCAACACGGACCGTGCGGGCCGCTATAGTACGGCGTTAGGGGGGAAGGAGAGAACTAGAGAGAGAAGAGTATAGTCATAGTTTTCGGATTCACCCCCCCCCCCCCCCCCCACCGGAGACCAAAAAAAAGCTTGCGAATTCTAAGAAATACTTTTTATTGCTTTTGGAAAAGTAGAATAAGAAATTTAATTTTCAACTAAGTTTTTCATATTTATTATAATGCAAATTTCTTTTTTTCGTGAGCATTAATTCCCTATGTCTTTAGCTACAATAGAGGAAGACTAGAGTTTCTAATTATGTTTGAGAGATTACAAACAATTACTATTTCAGAGGTGGAATGAAACAGCGTACCCACAATAAATATCATTCAAGATGTTTTCTATTCCTTTGTATATTTCATTTATTTATATATCTAATTTATTTGAGCATATTAAATTAATGATGTGGATATTTAAACATTACCGAGTTTGCAAAGATGAATTTGATTGATTTGATATCGTTATGAGTCAATACAACATTGATTATTTACCTATTCGGCAATATTTAATTATTATCGCCGCTTATTGTCCACTAGCATAACATGTGTTGTGCTCCTAATCATTTGTTATTTAGATTAGTTAGAGACACTCTTAAAGAGGCCTATTCGATACTTTAAATGGATTGCCTCTATATACTTGATGATCATTACAGCGTTATATAATGTTAGTAGTGCAGATGATTTTTAGGGATTATGACTTGGGCCACTGGTCTAATGGCCGATAGGTTAAGACTGTCCATTGTTGGCGAGTAGAGGAAGTGCATGAGATGTTGACTTATAAGGTTTGAGCAGGTATCAATAGTCCTTACTATACGTGTTCTGCTAGGACATGTGCTACTAAATTGGGATGATCTTAGTCTCTTGACCAATTCGACCTAGTTTCTGGCTTTTCCTTTAACTTGCCTCTTATGGTGAGCAACATCCCCCTACAAGCTAAAGGCTTGTAAAACGTTACAAGACTTAATCATTGATGATTTTAGCCAAATGTAACCCTATTGGTGTGGGAAATTGTGCATTTAAGTATATGTACGAGCGGGGTTATTTGATGGCATTTTTGACTAGATGACTAGAATGAATTAAACTGCGACCTTCAGTTGTTAACCACAAACGAAATCCAACAAGCTTTTCAATGATAATATATCTATTTACAAGCTCCTAACCTGAGGGAAGGTGATGATCGCCTTCAACTCTAAAACTAGGCTAGTTGTTTGCAAGATTAAGAGGTGCATGGTTGTAGAGGGATTTAATTTTACTTTAGCTTGTTCTTAATTTGTATTTAGAGAACCATTTTGAACTATGAGTATCCATCGAATAGTTACCTGTCTATAATGTTTTATGGATGTTAAACAAACCAGCTAGTATCCTTACTTAATTCACCAGGGTCATCTTGAGCGATCTAACTTCTCTAAGTATAATTCATTAAGGAAAAGATAGAGTTATATCATCCTCACTTCTTGACATGTTAGGTTCACAATCTACTGGTGTTTTGGATGGTTAAGTGAAGTCTCACTACAAGAGCTTTTGGCCAACCTTAATGAGGGTGCCCCAAGTATGCAATTAACCCTTTGTGTTAACAATGCTTCATTGGGAGCCATTTGTTACATTACCACTAACGTGTGTGCCAACTTGTAGTTAGGTTCCCATTCTTTTTAGGCAGAAGTGCCCGCCCTCATAGGCTTCCACTCCAATTATAATATATTCATTGAGGATTAGCCTCAATAGATAAACAATACTCACCGGCCATTTGTTGAATTGGACAAATTCACGATTGTATTTTTGTCTCAATGGGGAAACTCACAGAATTTTGCTTTGAAGTATATTGTGTATAATTAAAAATTGAAGGATTTGACCTTCTCTTATCACGTTAGCCGAGATGTTGTATTTTTAACCCTTAAGAGTATTAGCCTGTGCGTCAGTTAGGTGCTGTGGTTGATGTCAAAAGGGGAATGGTGCACTTTTTTATTTGCTTATATTATTCCTCATGGAGATGATCTTGCTTACTCCTTAAACAGAATTCGATCGTTGATAAAAAAGGTCAATTTTTATTATCTTTCTTTATTCGACCTGTTTTTAGGTTCTGATTTATCTTCGAGCCTCTATATTGTTTCCCACAGATGCACTTTGCAAGCTCATCTGAAGGTCAAGTCCTATTGCGGGTTCTTCTTTAGATATATGACTAAAGCAAGTCGGAGCCCAAAGGTCGAACACCCACACCATGTAGCAAGAATGAGCCATAAACCAGAAGCCTTTGGAAATTCTCCTTAAATCGTAGTGATGAAGCGAGCGCGGACCTATAAAATAGGACTTATCTGATCACCAGTTGGCTGAGATTGAGATTGGACGCAGTCTTTATTAGCATTTTTACTTGCCTAGAAAGTGTTCGCGTCTGTGTGAAGTTCAGGCTTGTACCGTTCCTTTTAAAGCTAGAGATGATTTTAGCTTCAAATATATATACCAATATGGCCCTCAAGCTCTCCTTCTTGAAGGTACATATGAAAATGCTTTACAAGCATAATACATCCCATTGCACCATAGCGTAGCCTCATCTAGGTAATATGAAGTATAGTTATTAAGGAGTGCGTCACTAAGTTCGTTATCCCACATAGAACTCATAAGATATCGAGATCGAAATGCTGTGCAGGAAAGCCAACTCATTTTAGATCTCCCTAGGTGTAGTAAAGCTCATTTGAGAGAACTGATCTTATAAGATTAATACTTTAGATTTCAAAGGTTGAATAATTTTCTTTATTCTAGTCTTAGTTGCCAACATTAAGCCAATTAGTCGGGAGCCCAATGAGAGTGGGCTTCAAAAGGCTTAGTCTTGGTTTAGTTGAGGCATAGGCCTCAATTACAATGAAGACTTGACCCAGCTGAGTAGGAAAGCTAACACAGAGAGCTGGTGAATGTTGTTGTGCATTATAGTAAGGTGACCGTGGTGGGGAGAGGCATTGATTTACTCTTTGGATGTAGTGGTCACCATTCTAGCTCCATCAATGATGTAGGCAGCTGTTGACTAAGCTCCTCTGCTATATGAAGCCATGAAGTAAATTGCATGTTTTTAGCATAATAGTGTTCAAGATTTGCATCTAAGCATGCCAACCTATCCTCAATAACCCTTTATTGAAGTTTGCTACGTTGCTACAAAGGGTAAAGTAGGAAGTTTCAGATGGGTAAGAGGGTAGTAGTTATATGTTTAGTCATTTTAATGCGGTATTCAATGTTTTTGACTGCGATTTTAATGTTGATTGGTAACACATCGTGGTGTCAATTAAAGACAACTACTAAATAAGTAGTTGGTTAATCTTCGCATTAGAAGATGAAACGACCTCAAAAAGGACACCGAAGATAGCGCATTTCGGAACTGGGTGCCATACAAAGCTATTTCCAGCCTTAGTTATTCTAAAGCTAAGTTAGTGTAGGAAAGTAGAACAAAGAGATTTGTTAACAATAGAATGTTTGAATCTTTACATGAGAGTGGTTTTAGTACTTTATAGATAAGGTTAGAGGATACGCATTTCGGTAAGGGAGGAAGTTTTAGAGACTTTCATCACTGAACTCACATTTATGAGTCTCCAAGAATCTATCGACTAAAGGATGTTGTTTATGGAGTTGGTTCTAGCATCTTATAACCGCCTAAATTGCTTCTCTGCCCCTCATTTCATTTAGACTTCATAGCATAAGCTTATTAATTAGGCCATAGCCAAGGTAACTTAGGTTTGAAGGCAAGTCTATTGACACATCCTCAACACCATTGCAGGGCTAACTTTAAGCACAATAGGATGGCGCGGGTTGGGAAGGACCCCTGCCCAAATTAGTCAACTATCAAAAAACAAATCCACAACTGAAATTAACAACCTTTTATTTTTAATTTTTCTAGCACTGTGTGTGTGTGTACGCACCATTTCAAGCTAACAAGTAGTGAGACATAAATCCTTTTGTATATATTATCAACAGTGACAACGAATTAGAAATATATGAATTGCCTAAAATGCCATAGGTATATATAGATAAATTTTCTAGTAAAATGGCGATAGAATAGGAATCATGACTCTATCTTTTTAAGTTAAAATAGTAAATTTATTTTTATCATTGCAGGTCAGAAATGTTGAATTCATTAAATTACACTTCCGGATATCCCCAAATTACTCCAAACAAGGAAAAATGAAAGCTAGAATTAAAATTTCATTGTGGAATATTTCTCACATACATAATGCTGCTATACGCAAAACCCGCATTCTTTTCACACTTTTTTAACATTTTTGTAGGTTCGTGTATTATATGTATCATTTTCTACACTAATACTTTTAATATTTTTTTTAAATTATTTTAGTGCTAAATAACAATAAAAAATAAAGACAATAGATAAAAATTTTAAACCTATATAATATGTATATAATCTTTATTTATTTATATTAATATATTAATTCAGAACATAAATAAAGAAAAAAGGATAACAGTGGCAAAGTTGTGAGAATTACAGAACATATGTTTCAACAAGAAGTCAGCACTATCTCAGACATTTGAATATAACAGTATGAATCTAAATTCGAGAAAATAAAAGGAATGTTCTATCACTGACCAACACAAATAAAAATCAAATTATAAATACTTGAACCCCCCAATGGATTTCGAATCCTTTGGTGGAATGGATAGGACATTGATGGAAGGAAATTATATTTAGCACTACACTACAATAGTCTTGCCCTTAAGTTGTATGCCAAGTTATTGACCATAAAAGAGTAGATTCTTAGGACACACTGAATAAATTAATCGACAAACACGAGAAACCATCTAACTTTTAAATAAACAGAGGAATTTAGAGGACGCGTTATGACTATGATGATCAGAGTGCAATCAAGTATTTACTCCATCCCTCCTATGATTTTCACTATGCCTTAACTCACCTTAACAGTTCTTCCAATGAAAAATTCATCATTTGGGAAAATAAATAAGTTTTAACACCATGTTACATGAGTTTAACCAAATTATACATGCCTCAATCCCCCCACCACACATTTTAAGTTAGAGTTCAATTTAAAGTGGCACTCAACCAAGTTTAAAATTGACCACTTAACTCTCAATAGTCTCTAAACAAAACTTTTGATAAGCTAGTCTAAAACTTATAAAATTTACAAAAATTAAGTATATGCCCAATTAGATAGCATCCCCCCCACCAGAGAAAATGAGAGCAGTAATATCAAACATTCAGGTGGTAACATGGTGGAAAACCACTCACTCTCACATTATAAAAAGCCCTTGACCCAAATAGAATCATTTCACAAGCCTCCATGCTGATTTTTTAGCCATAATGAATCGAATGCTACCAATCATATTTGTTATAACAATAATCAAAGTATTTTGTGGATAGCCATTCCACAATATACAAAACAAGCAGTAGAAGTAGCACTATGCTTTCTAAATCCCATCAAACAAATTTTAATAAACAGGAGTGTTTAAAGTAAAGATTTTTTTTAATCAAAGGATTAAAGCAAGATCAATTAATACATATTTTTCTCTCTTCAATCTCTATTCAAGTCTTGAGACAGTAAATATAGAGTTTTAAAGGAAAAACATGCCCAATCTCTTTATTCCTTGTTGCTATTCATGCTATGAAGTCTAGATGATCTATACTTTGCTATTAGCGGACTACCAGTCGAAGCTTCATCAAGCCATTCAAATTCTCCATTTATATATTTTTATAGCTCACAATACACCCCCCAAATTAAATTGTATATTATTACTATCTAAGTTGACATGATTAGGAAATTTACTCAAAACTAAAAATAATACATTTAGTTTATTATGGCTACAAACATATGAGACTGCATCTCATCGAATTTTTTGTGTGAATGCGAGTTCATAATATGTATTAAAAACCCATATATTTCTAATCTTCACTTATTATAATAGATAAATGAAATATAAATATTAAACAGTTATAAATAAGATTAGAGCACAAAAAATTTATTCCCCCCCCCCCCCCCCCCCCCCCCTATATACTTTTATTTTGATCCTCGGTTATTTTTATCTTCATAACCCTTTTGCTTTTTCACAATTCATCGGTGTAAAAAATAAAAAGGAATGGCACTTATAATATGGCCTGCACGACCAGGAACAAAACTTCTAAAGATATGCCTTTACTAATGGCATTCAAGATGCTCTATTCTGCATAAAAATTAATTATAATTTTTTGTACTTTGATTTTACCATGAGATTTTGGATTATTTTTCATGAAAATATAAAATTTTTTGTTTCCTACATTTTTAGGATCCATTCAAACCCCTCCAGAGGCCATTCAAATGAAGTCATTAAAATGACCTAAAAGCACTTCTAAGCTACTTCATTCAAATGCCTTAAGAGGCCATTCAAATGAAATCCTTTAGAAGACCTAAAGCTCTAGTTTTTGCTCTAATCAATTCCATTCTCCTTAGATGATTGTGCAAAGTCTTTATTGGCATAAATACACTCTAAAATAATTTCTAACAAATAAGACAAGTATTTAAGGATTCATTGAGTCAAATTAATTCTTTTTCCAAAAATACTACTTATTTTTTTTTTTTTGTAGTTGTTTTTCATCTCATCAAAAACATAATTGAACTCCTAGCTTCAACAATCTCA
>JBBMOL010003533.1:0-15476 GCA_037954665.1 Laguncularia racemosa | reverse complement strand
TGCTTTCCCAAAATTTGTTCTTTAAGAGTTTTAACTAGTGAGGGAGTCTATAGAGGAGGTTAAATGGGACATTTTGGAGTAGCAAAAACCCTTAGGGGTATTGCAGGAACACTTCTATTGGCCTCACATGAAACGAGATGTTGAGAGGATTTGTGAGCGATGGGGCCCACGGTAAGCAAGCAAAATAGAGCCCAACCCTCAAGGGCTTTATCCCCCATTTCCCCTTTCCCTCATGACCCTTTGGGGTAGATATTTCCATGGTTTTTGTGTTAGGATTACCTGGTCTAGACATGGTCGAGATTCTTTTTTTGTAGTCGTGGATAGATTCTCTAAAATGACACATTTAAATTTCCTTGTCACAAAAAAAAGATGTTGCTTGTAATATTGCAAATTTTGTTCTTTAGGGAAGTTTGAGATTACATGGTATGCCTAAAACAATCTTATCGGATAGAGATGCTAAGTTTTTGAGTTTACTTCGGGAAAGACATTGTCGGCTAAGTTAGGAAACTAAGTTATTGTTTTCTACTACTTGTCATCCAAAAAACTGATGGTCAAACTGAGGTAGTAAATCGAACTTTATTATTTTGTTGAGGGCTGTCTTTAAAAAAGAAAATTAAAAGTTGGGGGGAAATTGTTTCCCGATGTTTTTTTTGGGCCTATAATCGCCAATGCATTCTGCTACTAAGTTTACTCCTTTTGAAATTGTGTAGGGTTTTTAAAACTACTAACCCCTTTGGATTTATCCCCTTTTTCCCTATTTTTTGAGTAGGGTTTAAACTAGATGGCAAGAAGAAAGCAGAATTTGTTAAAAAAGATCCCTGAGAAGGCAAGGCTAAAAAATTGAGCGAAGAACAGAGTAGTATGTGAAACAAGCCAACAAGGGGCGTGACAAGCTGTCTTTAAACCTTTGAGACTGGGTTTTGGGGGTTTACAGCGCAAAGAGCGGTTTCTTGTGCAGCGTCGATCTAAAAAATACTTCCCAGAGGTGGGTGGACCATTTTAAATTCTTGAGGCATAAAAGGGTAATGCATACAAGATAGATTTTTCCCGGTGAGTATCAAGTAAGTGCTACATTTAAAGTTATGATTTGACCTTTGATACAGGCGGGTGATTTGAGGGGCAAAAAACCTTTTCAAGAGGAGGGGAATGATGAGAACCTTTATGGGAGCCAAGCCAGAAAATGAAACGTGGATCCTCTTGAAGTGCCACCTGGACCAATCACAAGAACTCGAGCGAAACGATTAAAGGAAGCACTTAATGGGTTGATAAAGGATGTCCATGAAGTCGGAAAGGATTGGAGCAATCATGAAGTTGGAAAGGATTGGAACAACCATGGGAATGCCCTTGCTCATGTACAAGTCATAACGGATACTGGTTGAAGAGGGCATGTCTTTACAAGGCACAGCCGTGTAAGAGTCTGGAGGTTACACAGAATCATACACGGTCGTATACACGGTTCAAAGGCACGGCCGTGTATGGTGTCAAGAATTTCCACAGAAAGATACACGACTAGAAGTACACAGTCGTGTATGTTGTCAAGATTTCCACAGAAAGATACACGACTAGAAGTACACGATCATGTACATTATCAAGATTTCCACAGAAAGATACACGACTAGAAGTACACGGTCGTGTACATCTCCAACACCGATCGTGTATATGCTTACGCAGGCTCCAAGCCGCCGGCCTTAAATTTCAACGTCCCCGGGGCCTTTACGCCCCGTTTTTTTAAATTTTTAAAGGCAATTTAAAAAGATGTTTTTTTGTCTTTTTGGGGCCCTTTTTATTGTTACGTTTTTGTAAACCCTATAAAGCCCTGGGGTTTTTGGAAAAATTTGGAATTTTAAAATTTTCCAACATACGGGTTTAAAAAAACACTTGGGGAGTTTTTTCTGATAAATTTTTTAACTTTTTAAAATTTGGGGAGAGATTAAGTAAATTTTTTTAAAAAATTTTTTGGGGTAAAAAAATAAAAAAATTAAAGTTGTTTAAAAGATTTAAAATTTCAGTTCGGGTTGTAAAAAAGGTGATTTAAAGAAAAGTTTTAAATTCAAGACGAATTGGAGAAAAAAGCAAGTAAAAAAGGGAATGCTTTAAAGGGTTAAAAGGGAAAGTCACAGGGTTTTTTAAAAATTTGACCGTGAAAAAGGAATCGGAGACTACACTTTTCGGATAAACGCTGGGGTTCAGCTTTGGAAGAAGATTTTTCAGGATAGCCCAAAACACACGGTTGGAATTACTCCCCGTGTAAAAAAACCCGTGCAAAAGAAGAACACATTGAGGAGGACAAACGGTTGATTTAACACACCTGTGTAATAAACCCGTGTAGAAAAAACAAAAAAGAAGAGGAATACACGGCTATTACCCCCCGGTCGTGGGATATACAGCCCAGATTTTCATTGTTTAGAGAAAATAAGGGTTAAATTCTACACCCCCGTGTATTGGGGACTGTGGGGTCTTCGAAGGAAAGATATCTTAAAAACGATTTTAAAATCTTTCGTCCAAAATTTAAGGAAACCCCTACCGCCATGAGGAACTCCCCTTTTGTATAAAAATAGCCCTTTTAAAAGAGGAAAAAAGGTAGTTTAAAGGAAGGCAAAAAAACACATCCTGGAATTTTGGAAAAACAGCAGCAGTTAAAGGAATTTTCGAGCTTTTTTTTCTAGGGGGGTTACACACATGGTTTTGAAAAAACTTTTTGGGTTTATTCCTTGAAAACCATGTGTACTAAAAAATTTCATACCCGGATTTTACGAAAGTTCGGTTTAACTATGAAACCAATGGGTTTATTAAAAAATTTAAAGAAGTTTGGGACCCCAATTTTCCTGATTTCTCCATGTTTTTTTTAAATATATTTTTTGATTTGATTTTTGGCCACATTAATTCATTAAATTCGATAAGTTGTTTGGGAAAATCTTTTTGTTTAAAAAAGTCATACTTTGGGGTTTGAAAAGGGCTTGTTTTGAATTTGGGGATAGAAACATAATTTTTCCCGTATTAGTTTTTATATAATATTTAATTAAATTGAGGGTTATGGTATATTCATGCAATTCTAAAGGGTTTTTAAAAAAAGGGGGGATCTTTTTTTAATACGGTTAAAAAAGGGAGTTAGTGATTTTAAGAAAAAAATTAAACTTAGTTTTAAAGATGCCCCGGGGAACAGAAAAAATTTCAAAATAAAATTAATTATTTTTTAAAGGTTTAAAAGTTGCATAGTAATTAAAATGGTAGTAAAGTAGGGTATGCGTTGGAAATTTGGATTTGAAAATTTTAAACCCTCATTGTTTGAAAATTATTGATTTCAATTCTATTAAAAATTTATTTAAATTTTAAAATTTGGGTTTAAAAACCCCCCCAAAATTCACTGGGAAATTTGTGCGGTTAGATGTGGGTTTTGAGGTTGGGTTTTAGTACTTGTAGCCCCTGGGGAACGATATCCTGAAAAAAACTTAAAACAAAACTGAAAATCGATTTTGCACTTGCCAAATTTTATCGGAAGGGGAAAAAAAGGGCCCGGAGAAAAAAGGTTTTAAAAATTTGTTTTATTGCGATTTAAATGAAAACTTTTCTTGGCGCCGTTCCCGGGGATCGGCGAATTAAGAAAAATAAACGCTGATTTAATTCTGCCCAATTTCTTTTATTTTTTTGTTACCCTTGGTTTTACTTTTTATAAAGGGAACTAATTAAATTGGTTTTCTTTGCAGTTTATGACAAGGGGGGCCTTCTTCTCCCCCTTTTTAAAATTCGACCTAGAGTTTGACCCAGAAAAACAGAAGGAAATTAAAGGGCAAAAACCTGTGTAAAGGAAGGGGAATTGCTGCTAAAGGAATGAGAATTCCCGGGGTTTTAAGAACAGCAATCAGTGAACAGCAGGGGTTTCTCATATTAAAGCAATGGGGGACAAACGTGGCCCAGGTTATTTCGCAAAGGCCAAACGGGGTTTGTCCCGGGAGGTCAGTGATGCCTGCAAAAGGGCCAAAAATTTTTGAAGTCAAGGAAAAACCCAATAAAATTTAAACCACAATCAATGCCAATTTGTTTGTTTTACCTGCGAGGCCCCCCCTGCTAAATTTTCAGATTTCCCTAGCATCTGTTTTAACCGTTAAATAGAACGGGGGTGGGATGGGGCACTAAATTTTTGGGGTCTGTTTCCTTTAAATTTGAGAGGAAAAGCGACCCGGGGTTTTCATTTTTTGGGGACCGGGACCCATCACGTTTTGGGAACCCAGGGGCGGAAAAAATTTTTTGGGACTTTTAATTTCCGGGCTTAAAACTCCCGGGGTTGAGGAAGTTTACCCACAACGTTCCTTCATTTGGAAAATGAGCCACCCCAAGGAAGCGGGGTTTGCGTTTTAAAGGACTTGCTTAGGCGGTGCCCACACCACCAAATGCCTAATAGTTGCAAGCCTCAACTTTCAATAAGGGGTTTTTATTATCCGACGCGACAAACCATCGATGCTGCTGCTGGGGGGCCCCCTTTGTTTAAAAGGGACTCCAGAAGAACTTTAAAATTTGTTTGAAAAACCTGGACAAGAAAAACCATCAATGGAGAAACCCCCAGAGCAAGCCCGAGAGGAATTTTTTTCTTTGGGGGGAAAAATGATGACCCCCATTTCGGAAAATTTCGACCTAGCAAGAAAGGTCGATGGGAGGGCGACATCTCCCACCCCCCCAAATTTTAAACCCAAAAACCGATTCAAAAACCCCGTTTTCAGGGTCAAGGGATACAGAGCATTTTGGGATTTTTGGGGAACCCCACAAGGCCTCAGAAAAAAACCCTTACGCAACACCTATAATCCAGTTGGTGCAATCACCCCAATTTTTAAATGGGGGAATCCACAATTCCCTGGGGAAAATGCACCTGCAAGGGATTCCAAGGCCCCCTTTCCCCCCACCTCTTCCAGAAAAAAAATTCCTTTAAGATCACATTATACTTATATTTTTTTTTGGGACTTATTTTAAAATTTTTAAATTTTTAATTTTAAAAGAAAATAAAAAGGAAATGTATTTAAAAGGTTTTATTGGGGAAAATACGGGTTTTTGGGGGATCCAAAAGAAAATTACAAATTTGGGGATTTTCCCCCAAAAAATTGAAGAATTTAGCGAAGGATTGCATGAAGGCCGCCTTCCTTGGGCCCGGGCCCAACATTCAAGGCCCCCGGGCCTTTGACCGGGCCCTTTTAAAAACCGGCCAAAAAAAAAACCCAAGCCCCCCGGCCCTTTAACCCGGGCCCCTTGGCCGGCCTTCATTACCCCCGGATATCCTTGCGAGAATCTCCCAAAATCATATTTTAAATTTAAATTTTGCTGATCAAATCCTCAAAAAAAAAACCCCTTATCCCCCCTCCTCTTGGAAACTATTTTTTGCCCCCTTTTTGTTAAACCCTTTGGAAGATCCTTCTTTGGTTAAGCACCCTTTTTTTTGTTTTAAAATTCCTTTTGTTCTTCTTTTTGTTTAGCATCTTTTTGCCCTTTCTTTTGAATCTTTAAAATTTTCCCTTGGTTTACTTTAGTTTTTCCCAAAAGTTTAGTTTAAAGGGAAGAATGTCATTTTTGTTGAAGTTTGCTTTAAATTGAAAAATTTTCAAGGGATTCATTTTTGAAGATTAAAGCTCTGAAGTTTAAAACCATTGTTTCTTTTTACTTTTTTTTCTTTTTATCCCATTTATTGTTGTTTAAAAGGGGAATTTCCATTGCCCCTTTATTTCAATTGTTTTTATGCAACTCATAACTAAAAAGTTCTAAATCACCCCTTGTGGGAAATTGGATGAACTCTAGAATTTTAAAAGGAAAAATTGAAGCCTTTTTTTGAAAATTGGGAAATTTTTAAATTTTTAATTCATGATTGAAAATTCCCTTTAAATTTCAATTAAAAATCGGGCTTTGATTATAATTGTTAGAAATCCTTTTAAATTGGGGGAAATTGTTTGGGGGGGAATTTTTTTAGGAATTTTTTAATTTAAAAAAAGATTATCAATAGGGGGATTTGGGGAAAATTTGGGGTTTAAAAATTAAGAGTTTTTTTGGGGGCAACCCAATTTTTTCTTTTTAAAATTTAATCACTAAGGGATTGGGGTTTAATTGATTTGGGGCATTATTTTTTTTGTAGCATGGGAGGTGAAAATAACATAATTTTGTTTCCCTTTGGGTTTTAATGGAAAAGGGGAAGGGGAAAATTGTTTTAAAGGCAAAAACCCTAAAAAGGATTTTCAAAAACTCATTTGGGAAATTTAACCCTTATAACCATTTGTTGACAAAACTTGGAAGAAAATTGATTAACAAATCTAGGGGGGAATTTCCCAAATTTCCCCCTTGTTCTTTAATTGAAAAGATTCAAAAAAAAATTTTTTGTTGTTTTAAAATTAAAATTTTTTTAGATTAACATTTCAAAAACCCCTTTTTAATCCCCTAGATTTTGATAAAATTGCCATAGATTAGTACCTATTGGTTCCCCCAGGGATCAAACAACCTTACTTTTCACCCTTTTTACTTAAATACGCCCAAGTACATTTTCTGCCAATTTACCTCCCATTTTTTTTAGTTTGTTAGAGCGTATCAATTTTTTGGGGCCCGTTCCCGGGAAAAATTTAGAAATTAAGAAAAGGAAAATTCTGTTTTTTATTTTTGGAAACAAATTTTTTTATTTAATTTTTCTTATCTTTGTGGGGGGGGGGAAAAATCGTTTTCCTTTTCCTTTAAGGTTTTTTTTTATGCCAAGAGTAAAAGTCCCTAAAATTCTCCCAAATTAATTTTGAGATAAACGCAGTTTGCAAAAAAATGTTAAAGAACCCAGAGAAGAAAGGAAGAAGAGAACATGGCGATGAAAACAACAATCAGATTCGGGGTTTTGGGTAGAGAAATTGAAAATTTAAAACGGTACCTGTTTTTTTCGGGTTCCTGAAAATTGGGAAGCCCAAAAAAAAAATTTAAAAAAAAAGGCTAATAATTTGGGTTTAAAAAACCAGCACTGTTCAAATGGTTCAATAAAATCAATTTGGAGGATATCCAAATGAAACCCGTTTAGAAAATTGCGTATTTTTTCAAAATTTAATACAGTGAAAATGAATAATGTATTTTGGGTGAAAGAAAATTTGGGTACAACTTTTTCCATTTTTTTACTTTGAGGGAAAAAAAAAAAGGCTTTGGGACCCAAACCCTTGCCACAAGACTCTGTAACCACTTGGGAAAACTCTCATCAAAATTTTTTAAAGGGGATTTTTTCCACCACTAGAACTGGAGGGTTTAAAAAATGACATCAAAAAAAATTCCCGTAATTTTAATGGGAAACACTTTATGAAGCATGGGGAAAGATTTAAGGGGGCAATTTTGAAAAAAACCCCCCTCAAAGGATTACCGATAATCTCCTTATTGAGATATTTAACTCAGTTTTGATGACCCCAAAATTTAGACTCTGGTAGATTGCTGCCTTTTGGTGGTGCATTTAAAGGGGAAAAACTTTTTGAGGGGCTATGCTTTTTATTTGATGGGAAAGGGCCTCTAGTGCCCCATAATTTTGGGAAAATTAAAAAGGTAAGTCTAGAGTGGCTTTTGTCCCAAAGAAATGGAAACCTTAAAGCTCAAAAATTTTGCCTTAACCCCCCAGAAAATAAAAATACCACGACCTTTTTTCAATGTTAACCAATTTTCTTTTGTGAGTTTTGCTCAACAACACTTTAACTCTTGAGTTTCCCATCTAGAAAATTTTCCTCCTCATCCCCATGGAGAGCAAGAAAAATTTTTTTTAACCCAAATTTTCCAAAAAGGGGAAAAAAAGGCCCTATTCCCCCAAAACCCAAAAAAACCAGGGTGGGGTAACCATCCAAAAATTTTTCAAGGAGAAATGATAACAACGCATTAAAACCCCCCCGGATTTCAAAAGCAAGGCCTAATTTAAAATTTCTCCCCCAAACAAAATTTTCCAAATTTATAATTTCCTCTTCTCAGCAAGGTCCCGTCTAAAAAGGAAAACTCATGAAATTTTTATGCAAAAACTGAAACAAAGTTTTCAAAAATTTAACAAACCACCCTTTTGGAATCTTAAAATCACTTTGTCAAATGGGCTCAACAGTTTAGTAAAAGACCCTCTGGGGCTTTACCTAAACAATACTGAGCAAAATCCTATGGGTGTAAAGCTATTAAGTTAAGAAGTGGAAAAGGGAAATTTGGGTTTAAAGAAACTTTAGGAAGAGGAGGGTTTTAACCCGGGGGAAAAAAAGGGAAACAAAAGGAAAGGGGCAAAAACAAAATTTCACCAAAAGGAAAGCATATTTCCCCCTAATTTCCCTTTTCCCCGGAAGGGTTAAGCAACAACAATTGGATTCAAAAATTTGCTAAATTTTTTTGAATTTTTTAAAAAATTGCAAAATTAAAATTTTCCCTTTTTCGGGCAATTCACGATGCCATCATTTGCAAATTTCCCCTGAAAGGAAATTTTCCACAAAGAAGAGGAAGTTAAAAGGGGAAAGAAAACCCGTGATGCTTTTTAGGGGAAGTTCTATGTCTTACAAAAAAAATTTATCCAATTTGCCGGGAAAAAAAAAGAGATCAGGGAAGTTTTACTGTTCCTTGCACTATTGGAAAAATTTTTAAATTTTTTTAAAGTCTTATAATTCTGGTGCAAGTATAAAATTTTAAAGCCTTTTGCCCTTTTCAAAAAAAATAGGACCCTTTGGGGGAAAAAAAAGGGGGGCACGGTTTCCTTACAAATTGCGGTTTTAAAATGTCAATAACCCAAAGGGAAAAGTGGAAATGGGCCCCAGTAAAAGTGGACAAATTTAACTTTCCATTTTACTTTATAGTTTGGAAATGGGGAAAAAAAATAGAGAGGTAAAAAAAAAAAAACCCAAAGATCTTAGGAAGACCATCCTTTGCACAGGTTCCCCCCTCTAATTGATTTTAGGACAAGGTAAGCTTCCCCCTTTTAAACCTAATACCAGGGAAACCTTTGATATTTTATGATCCGTGTTTTTTTTAATGAGAAAGAATGTATTCTGGCATTTTCTGTGAGGGGAAATTACTAAAAAAAGGGTTTGGAGGGAAAATGTAGGGCAAACCAATCTTGAAGCTGTCTTGAATGAGAAAAGATGATTGGGGGGGTTTAAGTTTAGCAAGAAAAAAAAAGGCGGAAAAAAATACCCCAGACTAAAATGTTTTTGCTTTTTAGAAGACAGCGACAATTTAGAAGCCCCCATTGGGCCCACACAATGCCAAAGCGAACTTGAACCTAAATTTTTTTTCAAATCAATTGTTTGGGTTTTAATTTGAAATTAGGAAAATTTCCCCCGGCCCCAAAATTAATCGCGCCTATGACAAAAAAATTGCCCGCACAGATTCAAGGCCATTTGGGTGAAAATAGGGGAAAAACCGGGATTTCAAGGGCAGAATTCCCCAGGGAAGTTTGTTGATATCTAACCCACAAAACATTGGGGGAAAAAGAAAAGAAAAGGGGACCAACCTTTGGGAAAGGGAAACTTTGGGAAACCTAATTGAAAACGTTGGTTGAAGGAGTTGTTTTTAAAACCCTGATGTAAGCAACCCGATAGTCAGGGTGAAAACTATAAAAAAAAGGTTTATGGGGGCAGCCCCTGCTTAAAAAAGTATCTAAATAGTTTTTGTTAAAAAAAAAAAAAAAAAAAAAAACTAAATTTAAGGCGGATAAGACTTTCCGGGGCATTTTAAAACACTCCAAAAGGGTGAAGACATTTTAGGAGGAAAATTTTTTTCCTGATGGGAAAAATTTTATACCAAAGGGAATTTCCCGTAAAATTTAAAATTTTTGCATTGACATACGTTTTCCCTTTAAATTTTTTTATTTTATTAGGAACAATTTAACAATTTTCCAAATTTTAAATGGGGGAAGGGGTTATAAAAGTAAAAATTTTAATGAAAAACCCACAAATTTTGGTTACAAATCCCATGCTTTTTTTTGTCCTTAAGTGTTTCAATGAAATCCGAAATTTAAATTTGAATTTGGGAAACCCCACTCGCCCAAATTTTTGGACAGTTTTAATTTAAAAATTAAGAGTAAAAAAACTCTAGAAACGGGGGTTTTCCCTTGGTTTAACCTTTTAAAATTGGAAATTGGGGTTCCCCTTTAATTTTAAAAAACAAAACAAGTTTTCCCTTTAAGGAAAAATTGGGTTGGGGTAAATCTCTATTGAAATTTCTTTGAAGGGAATTTCCTTAAAAACCTAGTGAAAGAGGGAAAAAAAATATTTTTTCTTAGTGATCCCCTTTTAAAAAAAAAAAAAAAAAAAAAAAAAAAAAAAAATAAAACCCCCCCCCTTTTCTCCAAAACTCAGGAAAAATAGTTAAGAGTATCCCAAACTTAAAAGTTTTGTGTAGGAAGATTTTGTAGGGGCCCTTTAAAAACCCCGGGGCACTTAGGCGATGAACCCAGGGTTGCCCACTCAATGAACTCACAATAACGAGAAGGGGGGGGAAAAGGCAAAAATTTATAAACCTTTAATGAAAGCAGGTTTTTACTGGGCGAGCTTTGGTCCCTCAAAGAGTGAAGTCCACTCCCCTTTTAATCAAAGGGAAATTTAAAAAATAAAAAAAAAAAAGGGGGGGGAAAATTTAAAGGAAAAAATGGGGTACCATATGGGTTTCACTCCTTTTTTATTTGTTTTTGAGAAGTAAAATTGGGGGAGTTAAAACTTGCTAAAAAAACCAAATTAAGTTTAAAAAGGGAAAGTTTTTCCTTTTTGGGTAAGTATTGTTTTTAAAAGTTAAAAAACTGGGATTAAAAAAACTGTTTTTATTTAGATTTAAATACTAAATTTCAAAAAAAATATACTAGTTTTCAAATTTCGTTGGTCAAAAAATGGGCACCGAAATTTAATGATGGTTTCTCCCTTTTTTAAATCAAATTTTTTTGCTTGAGGACAAGCAAATTTTCAAGTGGGGGGTTTTTGATAAGTCACCCTTTTCTTTTAAAATTTTTTTTTTGACTTTTATTAAATTTAATTTTTAAAATTATAAGAAAATTTAAAGAAAAGATTTCTTAATTTGGGATTTAAATTTGAAAATAAAGGTTTTGAGGATCCAAAAGTAAAAATTTCAAGATAATTTTGGGGGATTTTTTTACAAAAAATTTAAAAAGTGAAACGAAGGGTTTCACTGAAGGCCGCCCTCCTTGGGTCGGCCTAAATTCCCAAGGCCCCCGGCCCGAGCCGGCCTTTAAACCGGCCAAAAAAAAAAGCAAAGCCGCCGGCCTTTAAAACCGCCTTGAGCCGGCCCTTTATTACTCCCCGGAATCCATTGCGAGAATTCCTTTTCCAAAATTTAATCTTTAAATTTAAATTTGCTGACTCAAATCCCATTTAATCAAAAAATTTTCCCCTCCCCTTTTTGGGTCTATAAATTTGAAACCCCTTGGGGGAAACCTTGGGAAACAACTTTCTTTGGGGTTTAAACATCCTTTCTTTTGTTTAAAAACCTTTTGTTCTTTTCTTTGTTTTAGCATCATTTGTCTTTCTTTTGGGAAACATTTGAATTTCCTTTGGTAATTTTGATTTTTCCAAAGTTTAGTTTTAAGGGAAAAATGTCATTTTTTTGGGAAATTTTTCTTTCAATTGAAGAATTCAAGGAGTCATTTTTGAAGAATTTAAGCTCTTGAAGTTAAAACCTTTGTTTATTTACTTTATTTTCTTTTAAGCCATTTATTATTTGGGTTTTTTATGAATTCCATTGCCCTCTTTTTTTTCAATTTTTTTTATGCAACTAAAAATTAAAGTTTTTAAATCATCCTTGTTGGGGAAAATTTGGGTGAAAAATCTTGAATGTTAAAAAGGGGAAAATTTTTAAGGGCCCTGTTTTGAAAATTTGGAATTTTTAGGTTTACATGAATTTCAATTCCTTTGATTTCAATTTTTAATCGTTTTTATTATAATTGTTGAAATCCTTTTGATAGGGAAATTTTATTTGGAAATTTTTTAAAGGAAATTTTTAATTAGATTGAAACAATACGGGAGTTGCGTTTAATTTTTTTAAATTTGAGTTTATGGAGGGCGCAATGCAAAGTTTTTTGTTTTTTTAATCCCCTAAGGGATTAGGGTTTTAATTTTATTTGGGGGATTAGTTTTTTGTAGCATCGGGAGGGGTATGAAAAAAAATTTTGTTTTCCCTTTGGTTTAATTTTTGGGCGCGGAAGCCGGAAATAATTGATTTTTGGTAAAAAACCCAAAAAAGGGTTTTTTTAAAAATCCCCTTGAATAACCTTTTAACCAATATTTGGGAAAATAACTTTGGGAGCAATTTGATTAACAAATTTTAGGGTGAATTCTAAAATTTTCCCTTGTTATAATTTATAGATTCTCAAAAAAATTTTTTTGTTGCTTTTAAATTAAAAAATTTGAAATTTGGGCATTTCAAAAAACCCCTTTTTTTTCACCTAATATTATAAGAATTGCCAAAGATCTAGTACCTATTTGGGGTTCCTCGAGGGATCGACAACCTTAAAATTTAATTTTAATTTTTTTTCCCTTTTAAAAAACGACCAGTCACTTCTGCAATTTACGCCCCATTTAAAAATTTTTTGTTCGAGGTATCAAGCCCCAAACTAAAGGACTTATTTTCCAAGTTCATCCAAACATCCAAGCAACGCCAACAATCCACGGGCAGCTCAAGGCAATTTTAGGGGTCCATTCATAAAAATTTTTAAACTCAGGTGGGTCAGATAGCAAATTGCTTTCAGAAAAACCGAAGGATCCTTTCCTTTGGAAAAAACCGAAACCCCAAACCCGGGAACAGGAAAAACAGTGACTCTAAGTGCGGGAAGGAATTGCAATCTGACCTATTAGAGTGCAGGGGTTTCACTTGAAAAAGGGGTTGAGAAGAAAGAAGAAGGGGGTTTCTGAGAAGGAAAATTTTGGGGGTTTGGGGGATCAAAGAGAAAGATTTTGTTCAAGGGAAAGTTTTAAAACAACCAAATTCAGCCCCCACAAGCCCCCAAATTTTTTACCGGGGTCTGAAAAAAGATAAAGGGTCAAGAGCACTTCGGGAAAATTTCTAAACTTGTTTTAAAAAAATTAAAAAATCAAAAACCCCCTTTTTTTGGGAAAATCTTGCGCAGATGGCCCCGGGACGCGAAATTCCTAAAGGGGTTTTGGGTTCGAATTTAAAAAAGGTTGGGAAGGGTATTCCCACTGCAGTTTTTTGGGGTGAGTGTTTGGGGTTTTGCCAAAAAAAGTTGCCCCAAAGGGAAATAATGGGCCGGGTATTTCACTATTTCCAAACTTAAAAAGGTAAATACCGATAGAGAGAGCTTTGGCGGATCTCAGGGCGAGCATAAACCTGATGCCTACTCATTGTTAAGTAACTGAACTTGGGAGAGCCAAAGAAAAAACGGGGATGAGTTGCAACTGGTAGATCGCTCGATCAGTTCCCTAGAGGAATATTGAGGAATCCTGGTTAAGGTAGAAAACTTTATCTTCCCTGTTGATTTTGTAATCCTTGATATGAATGCAGATGTGGAGGTCCCGCTGATCTTAGGACGACCATTTTTGGCCACTGCAAGAGCTGAAATTTGATGTGGCGGATGGGAAGATTAGTTTTGAGAGTGGGGGAGGATGAATAGTGGTGAGAAATCCCAGCAGCACTAAAACAAACTTTGAACGTCGACGATACATGTTATGCTATAGATATGTTGACAAGTTGGTTAATGAGTGTTATGCAAGAGTTGATGTGTAGAGACCCTCTTGAATTGAGTTTGATAGCGGATGATGATAAAAGTGAGTGAAAATGTGGAAAATTCAAAATGTGAAAGCTCATCTGAGAGCTTGTGAGGAAGTAGTTTGTAGAAAAGGGGTTTGAGAAGATTGGGATCAGTGAGGAAGGAAGATTGAAACCGTCGGTTGAGGAACCCCCAGAACTTGAGTTGAAGCAACTCCCTGAGTACCTTGAATATGCCTTTTTGGGGGCCGATTCTAAACTCCCTGTCATTATTTCAGCTGGTCTGACAAGGGAGCAAAAGGATAGCTTATAAGGGTCTTGAAGGAGCACAAGAGTTTCTCTTGCTTTGGGAAAGATATCTATATAAAGGGTATTAGTCCTTCGTTTTTGCACCATAAGATCCTATTGGAGGAGAATTTCAAACCTATGGTGCAAAACCCCAAGAAGGGTTAAACCCTAACATGAAAGAAGTGGTCAAGAAGGAGGTGATTAAGCTCTTGGATGCAGGGTTAATCTACGCTATTTCCGACAGTTCTTGGGTAAACCTTTGTACAAGTGGTACCTAAAAAAGGGGGAATGACTGTGGTCCCCAATGAAAGGAACGAATTGATTACCCATGAGAACTGTTAAGGGGTGGGAGTGTGCATTGATTATTGACGTGAATGAAAGGGAACTCGTAAAGATCACTTCCCCCCCCCTTTTGTGGATCAATTTCTAGAGCGGTTAGCAAGACATCTATACTACTGTTTTTTAGACGGTATGTCAGGATATTTTCAGATCCAAATCGCTCCTGAGGACCAGAAAAGACACGTTTACCTGTCCCTACGGTTTCTTTCGATATAGGCGCATGCCTTTTGGGTTATGCAACGCACCGGCTATCGTTTTCAGTGGTGTTTTGTAGCTCTTTGAGGATTTGGTTTGAGGACAAATTTTGGAAGTCATTATGGACGATTTCTCCGTCTTTGGTGATTCCTTTGATTCTTGTCTCAATAATTTGGAGAGAGTGTTGATTCGATTTTTGAAGGACCCAAAATTTGGTTTTTAATTGGGAGAAATGTCACTTCATGGGGAAGGAGGGTATGTTCTAGGCCCTAAAATTTCTCATAGAGGAAACGAAGTGGATAGTGCTAAGGTGGACACAATTGCAAAACTTCCCCACCTTCTTCAGTAAGAGCCATTCGGAGTTTCCTTGGGCATGCCTGGCTTTTATAGAAGGTTCATTAAGAACTTCTCTAAAATAGCCCGTGTTGACACGATTATTAGAAAGGATATACCTTATGAATTCACCAATGAATGCTTCAAGGTTCAATAAGCTTAAGGAATTGTTGACCAAAAGCACCTATCATGGTTGGCTCCTGATTGGGATCTTCCTTTCGAAATTTAAAGTGTTTATGCAAGTGATTTTGCTGTTTGGAGCGGTTCTGGGACAAAGGAGGGATAAAACACTTTCAGCCTATTTATTATTGCTAGTAGACCCTCACAGGTGCTCAAGAGAACTCCCACGACCGAAAGGAACTTCTTGCCCGTAATTTTTGCCTTTGACAAGTTTCGGTCTTATTTTAATTTTGTCTAAGGTAATTGTTTACACTGACCATTCAAACTCTCAGGTTTTTATTATCTAAGACAGATGCCAAACCGCGACTCATTCGGTGGATATTGCTTCTCCAAGAATTCGATTTGGAGATTCGAGTAAAAAGGGAGCGGAGAATCTAGTGCTGTAAACTTTCTCGATTGGGGAAAACCCCCATTTGGAAATTGGATGAAGATGAGATTGTGTGCTTTTCCAGGGAAGGGGCTTTAAT
>JBBMOL010003532.1:0-15477 GCA_037954665.1 Laguncularia racemosa | reverse complement strand
TAGTACAAAGCATGGCGGGTTTGGCTAAAGGGTAGCTTTACAATAGGGATAGACTTTGATAAAACCCTTCTCTCCGGTAGCTCGTTTTGAACCGTGCGAAATCATCTTAGCCTTAGCAGCTCAATTGCCATGGTCTGTCTCCAATTGATGTTAAGTCAGCATTTTTAAACAGAGATCTGCAAGATGAAGTTTACGGTGACAAAAACCAAAAAGTTTTGTAATAAAAGGGAAAAAGGGAACAAAAGTATACAAATTGAAGAAGGCATTGTATGGGTTGAAGAAGCGCTTGACCCTAGTACAGCAAAATCGATGGCTTTTTTCAGAAAAAGGGGTATGTAAGAAGTGGAAAGTGAACCAACATTGTATGTGCAGAAGAAAGGTAAACAGTGATTTCATCATTGTTTGTCTTATGTTGATGATATCATTTACACTAGTTCCTCAAGCTCTCTTGTGAATGAATTCAAGCAACAAATGTGACAGAGTTCAAAATGTTGACATGGGCATGCTACATTATTTTCTTGGTCTGGAAGTTCATAAAGAAGAAAAGGGATTTTTATTTCACAAAAGAAGTATGCAAAAGATCTGCTTAATAAGTTTAGCATGCTTAGATGTAACCCTGTAGCTACCCCGTTTGAACATGGATAAAAAAATTGCAGCGTGGAGATGGTTTAGCAACAGTAGACATGAAGAGGTTTCGAAGCTTAGTTGGAGGATTAATTTATCTAACACATATTGCAGCATGGAGATGGTTCAGCAACAGCAGACATGAAGAGGTTTTAAAGCTTGGTTGGAAGATTAATTTTATCTAACACATACACGGCCCGATATAATGTTTATTGTTAGTATTGTTTCACGCTTTATGCAGGAACATCAAAGATTCATTAGGGTGCAACAAAGGGAGGATCTTGCACTACCTTGCTGGGACAGGGGAGTATGGAATTTGGTATTCAAAAACTTCAAATTTCAAACTATGTAGTTTTCAAATAGTGTTTGGGCAAGTTCATTGGTGATAAACATAGTGTTTCAGCAAATATTTTTTACTTTAAGTCATGAGTGATCACTTAGAGCTCAAAGAAAACAAGCCACTATAGCACTTTCAACCTCAAAAGCAAAATTTACATTGCTACAACTTCAGCAGGTGTCAGGGCCTCTGGTTAAGAAGGATACTAGCTGATCTTCAACAAAAGCAAGAAGGACACTGAGATTTTTTGTGACAATATAAAGCAATAATTTACATGAGGGAAGAATCAACCTTTCATTAACATATGGTTTCATTTCATCTGTGATTTGGTCGCAAAAGAAGAAATAGTCTTGAAGTATTGCAGACCTCAAGAACAAGTAGCTAATGCATTAACAAAGACTTTGTCCAAAAAAAAAGTTTTGTTACTTTAGCATGTTAATGGGGGTTTTATGACTTTGAATCAAGAGAGAGTATTGAAGAATGATTCAAAGTTTAGATTTGATTTCGGGTTTATTAGCTTATTTTTCTCAAGTTGATATAATGGTTAAGTTTGTCTAGATTTAAATGCCTAAGTTATAGGCATAAAAACTTTTTATATACATTGATTATTATCTTAGTTTTTTTTTTTTTTTTAAGAAATAACGCAATAAGAATTGAATTTTTTTGGGTTTTCTCTGCCTTCTTGTTTGTCTCTCGAATTTTTGTTTCCAAAAAAAGGACGCTGGTGGTCAGGCACCCAAGATCTTGCACTACGAAAAAAAGCATGTGCACTACAATGCGTTCCACATATCTTCAAGGCAATGTGCTATGGCAAAATTATGCAAGAGCAACGCTATCGCAAACATGTCCTTCCAGAGCCTTACGAGCTGCAACTTTTTCCCTCTTCCTTACGGCGCGAAATCACTATGGAGTACAACTGGTTGATTGGACACTCTGTGATTCATTTAGGAGTTGGTTCAGAAATCAATTTTGGTTTGATGGGTTGGGGCGGAGATGTGCTAGTTGCAATATCATCGAAGGACCTATACGTAACACAGTGATGCATCTAACGGTTAAGGGCTGTTGGATACAGAGCTGGAATGGGATGATCACAAAATTGGGTTTGAACTATCAGAATACTACGAGCAAAATACGGCCCCATTGTCCTCAGCGCTTCGCAGCAACATGATCCGATTTTCTCTCCCAACATGCGCCAAGTTCTAACTTTACGAGCATTGTCCAAAACTTTTGCAACCAACATTGCTACCCGACTCAAATTGGCAATGGTTATGGCGGGCAACGTTACAACCTCGAGTCAAGTTATTTTATGGCCCCTGCTCCGTGACGGGTTCCCCAACGGGGTGCACTGGAAAGCATGCTCGCTCGCAACAGATTCCCTTGCTCTAGATGTGGCCCTTGAGGAGGAAACTGCTGAACATGCTCTTCGACTCTACCCCGGTTACAAGATTGCTAGGCGCAACTAGGTTTGCCACCCACTTTGCGACTCAACCACTTTTTAACTTTCCATTTAGGGCTTATGCACAATATTTAAACAGCAGTCTCATAGGCATACAGTGAAACCACCTCACTCAGTCTATTTTTGTGTATGCTACATTGCTCATATGGTCGTGGAGGAATCAGATGATCTTTCGCTTGGAGCAGCCCAAACTCACACTCGTTCAATCAATTATTTGTCTTACAAATTGAATTTGGGCACTTGTTCAGAATAGACACCATATCCGCATCCTTTAACCTAAGCTGGTCAAATGGACCGCCACAAGAGGCTGGCTTAAAATCAACAGGGATGCATCTTACTCCTACTTTTTCGCACAAAAACTACAGCAGGGGGCGTCTTTCCACGATGAAGAGGCCGGTGGTTTCATGGGATTTAGCGGGCAAATTAGGACGAATATTTTGAAGACTAATTTGTTTTTATTTCCTTATTTGTTTTATTTAATTAGTAATTAGACAAAATTCTACATTGTGGGGATTAGAATAAGTACAATGGAATAAAGGACAAACATGTTATCCTAAGATCATTTAGTTTTTTTCAAAGTTTTTGCTACTTAAAAATCAGATTGTAATCTTTTTTTGAATATGTTTTGATCAGGAAAAAAGAGATCTAAATTTTATGTTTTGGCCATCCAAATTTATCGATTGTTGCTGTGTGCGTTGTGTGGTACTTTGCGAATTCTATTAAAGAGTAATCTTTCTTCATTGTGTTGATGTTTGCTGTAGCATTGCTGCTGTGTTAAACTTGTTGTTGCTGTTGTTTGCTCATTTTGTAGGTTGAACTAGTTGTTTTGCTGCTCTTTTTTGTTTTGGTTGCATAGAGTAGAACAAAGTGTTGTTGTGTTTTCAACAATTGGTATTAGACCCACAATGAACAACAAAACCCCAACTATTAGTTCCTATCCTAGAGGGGAAGAATTACAACCGTTGGTGTGTTCACATGAAGGGGTTTTATTCGAGGATCATGATTTACTTGAAGTGGTGGAGAATGGAGTGAGTGATTAGGGGAAAATGCGAGTGATACACAGAGGGCAGCAAATCGTGATCTAAGGAAGAAAGACAAGAAGGCGTTATAACTTCTTTCGTCAAGGAATGAATGATGAAACATTTGAACAATTGAAGGAGCCACCAATCCAACGAGGCGGGAACATCTTGTCTACATCTTACAAAGGTGATGAGAGAATTAAGAGGGTACGTCTCCAAACTTTTTGAGGGGGACAATATGAACTGTTATAAATGGAATCCAATGAATCGGTTTAATGCATACATCAATAAGATTCATGTTGTTGACAAACAACATGAAAACAAATGGTGAAACATTTTTCCGAAATAGCAAGGGTTAAGAAGTTTTGAGAACCTTACTTCCAAGATTTAAAACCGTTGTGACAGCAATAGAAGAGACCCATGATTTGTCAACAATGACAGTAAAGTTGCTATCTAGCTCACTACGTGCACACAAAAAAAAGGATAACGAAACTAAATTGGATAAACCGATTGAACGGGCCTTCGATCGCAAGTCCTATGGGGAAATTTCCCTCCCAGCGACATGGCAACTTCCGTGGTAGAGGAAGAGGACGAAGTGGCAATCAATTTAAAACAAAATCGGGAAAGTGAATTGAGTCGTGGGTGTTGCAGATCAATACAACACCTTCCACCACAACAAGCAAATCAGTAGCCGTGGACGCTGTAGAGGACAATTCGACAAGTCCAATGTAGAATATTTCAATTGTCACAAACGAGGACACTTTTGCAGCGGGGTGTAGATTTAAGGATAGAACTCCAGTTGCAAAACTATGCAAAAGAGTTTACGCAATAAAGAAGTGGTTAATAGTGTTTCATGCACCCCAAATGGTCTGTTCATCAAGCGAGATGTTGATAGCCCCACTCGGTATTTGGATACAGGTTGCACAAATCACATGTGTGGTTTAGAAGGAGTTTTTCGTCGAGCTTGAGAAACACTCCAAGCAAGGTGGAAGTTTGGAGATGGGGTGATATGTTTCGGTAACAAGGAAGGGAAGAATCCTTATTACACTGAAGAATGGAGATCATAGGTACATTTCTAATGTATTCTATGTTCCTAATATGAAAAGCAATCTGCTGAGCATGGGCCAATTAGCCGAGAGAGGCTATGAGATGCATATTTTTAAAGATGAATTCACAATTCGAGACAAACAAGGTACATTGATCTTAAGAACTTGTTTATCGAAAAATCGTATGTTTTCTGTGGATTAAGCAGGGGAGAATTCAAATGTTTGAATGCAATTGGAGATGATGAGTAGTGGTTGTGGCATCTTCGATTCAGGCATCTAAACTTCCAAAGTCTGGAAGCACTGGCCCAAAAAAAAATATGGTGAAAGGACTACCACGAATCCAAAAATTCAGACTAGCTATGTGAAGCGTGTGTTATTGGCAAGAACCACCAATTGCCATTTACAAAACCAGCAGAACGAGCAACATCACTTTAGAATGGTTATACGAATGTATGTGGTCGATGAATACCACCTCAATTGGAGGGAAATAGGTACTTTCTAACTTTACTAAAGATTTCTCGAGGAAAACTTGGATTTACTTGTTGAAAAATAAGGTTGAGGTATTAGATTGCTTTAAGAAATTTAAGGTATTTGTTGAAAAACAAAGTGGACAAATGCTCAAGCAATTTCGGAGTGATGGCACAGGCGAATAATCTCAAAAGAATTTTAGAATGTATTGTGAACAACCCTGGAGTACAATTTCAATACTACATTTCCTTACACTCCCCAACACAATGGAGTAGTTGAAAAGGGAAAAATCGTACTATCTTAGACTGGCAATAAATATGTTGAAAAACAAAGGGAATGCCCAATAATTTTAGGCTGAAGCGGTTTCATGTACCGTGTATTTGCTTAACAGATCTCCCACTAGAAGTGTTTTCCCAATCAACTTTCCTTTTAGAAGTTGGAGTGGATTTAAGCTAAACGTTCCGATTTTAAAGGTCTTTGGTTCTATTGCCTATGTTCACGTTCCAGTAGCAACAAGAACTAAGTCGGTGATAGAGCTGAGGGAAAACCATTCTCATTAGATACAAGCAAGGGGGTCATAAGCCCTTATAATCTAATAACTAAGAGAGTTAAGGGAGTCGTGATTTTGAATTTGGTTGAAAATGAAATGTGGAAGTGGAATTTTGATGTTTAAGAGGATTCTCATAAACGAGTTATTTGTGCTGTTGAAGAAGTTGTACCGGAATTAACATCAGATGGAGATGCGACTCAAGTGATTGAAAAGGGAGACCCAAAAAGGAGCATAGACCACAGCTATCTACGAGACTTCGAAACAAACTTTAGTGGTGAAATTGATGATGGAGAGTTAGTAACATCTTGCCTTCCTTGTAGATGTAGAACCAGTGGTACTTGAGGATGCAATTAGAAATCCTAAGTGGATGGCCGCTATGAATGACGAGTTGGTGGCAAAATTTAGAAGAATTATACAGGGAAGCTTACTGATCTTCCACAAGGACATAAAGCTTTGATGTGAAATGGGTTTACAAAATCAAAGAAAGGGTAAATGGTGGAAGTTGAGAGGTATAAAGCCAGGTTAGTTGCAAAGGGTTTTGAGCAAAGACAAGGCTTTTGATTATGAGGAGATTTTTCACCTGTTTTCAAGGATGGAAATTGTTGTGTCTGATGATAGCATTAGCTGCCCAAAGAAAATGGAAAATTCTCCAATGGATGTGAAGTCAGCATTCCTTTAAAGGATCACTTGATGAGGAGGTATATGTGAAACAGCCACTTGGATTTGTACAAAGTGGAAAAGAAGACAAGGTGTATAAAATCAACAAAGCCTTATATGGTCTCAAGCAAGCACCAAGAGCATGGAACAAACGAATTGATATGTTCCTTAGTGGAGCTGGGTTTCAAAAGTGTCCTTTGTCATGGATTTATTTTGAAAGTTAACAATTTAGGAGATATACTAATCTTGTGCCTTTATGTTGATGATATAGTATTCATAGGAAACAACTGTCAGAGATCAACGAGTTCAAGCAATCCATTTAAGAATGAGTTCGAGATAACAAATCTCGATCCTATGTTTCCCATTTCCTTGGCATTGAAGTTATCAAGATGATGATGGAATCTTCATCAGCCAAAAGAAGTATGCAAGTGAGCTGCTGATAAGGTACAAATGGAATATTCAAAACCGGTTCAACACCAATTGACACAAGTTCAAGGTGGTTAAGGATGGTGATGAACGATGTGTTGATTCGAAAATACTTCAAGCAAATGGTTGGAAGTCTTAGATATTTAACTTGCACATGACCTGTATATGTTATGTTGTAAGCTTGATCGTAGATTCATGGAAAGTTCCGACAGCGCACTTACAAACAGCAAAGAGGATCATGAGATATATAAGGGACGCAAGACCTTGTTTGTTTTTTACATCAGCTGAAGAATGTGAACTAGTGGGATATTCGGATAGTGATTGGGGAGGAGATTTGGATGAAAAGAAAGGCACAAGTAGGGTATTGTTTTTTATTTGGACGGGCAGCTGTTCATGGACGACAAAGAAATAACCCATTGTTGCTTTATCAACATGCGAAGTTGGAGTACATAGCAGCAGCATCATGTGTTTGTCAAATGATTTGGTTCAACAATATAATAAGTTAAATTGGATGTGAAATACAAATTCCTTTGAAGATTTATGTAGAAATATATCAGCAATTAATTTAGCTAAGAATCCGGTTTTTCATGGAAGAAGCAAGCATATTGATATAAGATATTATTTCCTTAGAGATCAAGTTGCAAAAGGAGTGATCAAGCTGGAATATTGTAGAACTGAAGATCAAATTGCAGATATCTTCACCAAACCATTGAAAATGGATTCATTCATCAAGTTGAGAAACTTACTTGGAATGAAGAAATCACAAATTAGAATTAAGGGAGGATGTTGAAGGACTAAATTCTGATTTTTATTCCTTATTTGTTTTATTCAATTAGTTATTAGACAAAATCCCCATTGTAGAATTGGATAAGTACAATGGAATAAAGGATTTAAAAATGTTATCCTAAGATCATTTTTGTTTGTTCCCAAAGTTTTTGCTACTTAAAAATCATATTGTAATCTTTATTGAATATGATTTGATCCGGAAATAAGAGATCTGAATTTTATGTTTTGGCCATCCCAATTTATTGGTTGCTTCTGGTGTGCGTGTGTGGTACTTTGCGATTCTATTCGGTAATCTTTCTCTCATTGCTGTTGATGTTTGTTGTTAGCATTGCTGGGTGGGTTAACTGTTGCCAATTTGTTGTTGCTGTTGTTTGCTGTTTCGTAGGTTGAACTAGTTGTTTTTGCTACTCTGTTTTGTTTTGGTTGCATAGAGTAGAACAAGTGTTGTTGCGTTTTCACAGAATAGACATCATCGAGGGCCTCAAATTTAGCTGGTGACTCGGTGTCTAAAATAGAAATTTATACTGACTTAGCATTGTTGCCTACATGTTTCACAATATGTGCACTTCAAATTTACAATGGCCGATAAAGCTCAAGGATTTTGTTTTCTCAAGCCTTTTTTTTTTTATTTTCTATCATTTTTATTATTTAGTTAGTTAAAATTTAATCATATTATCATTTTAAACTAATTAGGAAGCTAACGGTGTCAAGACTTAATAGAAATTTAACAAAAAATTTAAAAGGTGTTCTCCTTCATAAAAGTTAAAAATATTGTAAAATAAAAAATAGGTAGATGTGAGTACTTTTCTTTTTACATTGTACATGCCCCTTGTGATATTAATGGGGGTAAAAGCATTTTAAATAAATTATTTATAAAAATATTCGATGAAATCCCCAATTTAATTCCTATAAATTTGTTTCAACACATTTAATAAATCCTCTATTATTGAAACACTGATAAGATACCAAACTCAGTTCGTTTATATTTTAAACAAGGATTATTTTTTAAATAAAATATCAATTATAATCTCGGTTTTGTGTGGGGAGAAGAATCAAATAACTGAAAAGGCATTTTCACTTACGAGAAGTCAAAATCAAAGCTTAGTCGGATAGCACTAAACGTCCTTTATAATGAAAAAAATATACATATCCTAGGATAAATGTCCAATCCAAGTTTAAATAGATTATGAATGATTTTGTTATAATAAAGAGAGGATACATATTATAATTTATTCGATAGATTGAGTAAACATAATTTTAAAATCAAAATTTATTTTATCATTAATTTTTTGCAACATATAACAAAGTTATAATAACAGTATAATGACATCTTGGGTTTATATAACTTTCATTAATATTTATTTATTTATAAGCTATTAAGGTTTTTTAAAATTAGACCCAACTTTAATTTTTTTCATTTGTACTATTTTCGAGTATATTTAAAAACACCCAAATTCACAATAAATAATGAAAATTTGTTTCTTGTCCAAAAATATTATGTTAAGTCAAAATAAACCCATCAAGGTTTTTTTATTTGACGTTTTGATCCAATAAAGAAATGAGAGTGGAAAAGAAATATAATAAATAGAGAAAAAGTCTTTTACTCTTCCCCATTCCCCTTTACCAAATGAGGAAGGAGAATTACTTCATATGATTTCATTTCTTACCCTTTTATTTTTATTTTTTTTCATTTCCCCCTTATTTTTTTCTTTCCCTAAAGTTATCGATCACCATACTTGAATTATTTTTAGGAAAAATAAATGCAGTTTTTTTATTTTATGTATTTATTGCAAGATATCACTATCTTCTCCATTACTTTTAAATTAAAAAAGAAAAAAGAAAAAGAAAAAAAAAAATAAAAAATCTTTTTCCGTGGAATAAGGAATGCTGAGGTACGATAAAAGGGAATGAAGTGATAAAAGTAGGGAGTAAAAGGAATGCAAATTCTCCGTAATTTAAACATTTGTTGATCATAAAATTACCATGTTTCAATTATATATATATATATAAAGAAGAAAAATTTTCTCTAGGCATCTATCAACAGTTTAAAGATGAAGCAATCAATATATATAAATAGTAAAATGAAAATTTTCCTTTTTTTCCCTTTCTCAATGAATTATAAATATAGCCAATTCAACGGGAATCTGACGAGGAAGGATATGAATATTAAAACTATATTTCCTTTCATCGATATCACCTTTTTTTGGAACGAATACAAGCAATTTGTCATATGTTGCATGTAATTTGATTATTAAGTATAGGCAAAGCGTAGAAGGTTAATATATCTCCAGGGCGCTTTGTGAGATCGCGGTAATTCTGGGATCAATAAACGGGATGAATGATTTGTCTATAATAATTTATGGAGTTTAATCATTTCAAAAGGAAAAAAAAAATTATGGGAAAAAAACAAATATCTTCTAAATTAAGACTTCAATGTGGATATAACCCTTGATTTTTAATATTATAAACATCCTCTAAACTTTACTTTAAATTTGGTGTAAAAACACTTCTTCAAAATTATCAAAGTGCAATTAATATATCTTAAACTTTGATCTCGATGTATTTTTTTTAAACTAAAAAAAAAAAATTTTTTTTATTGCTAAATGTCAAAAATTAAGAAGTTATTTACAACATTTAAAAATTCATGAAACATTTTATAATAAGATCAAAGTTTAGGAGAATTATTTATTTTTTTTTTCAAAAGTTTTATTTAATGAGGAAGCATTAAAATTTTAAATCAATCTCAATGCGAAAAAAAAAAACAATTTTTGGTTCATGGCTAATATATTTTTTCCCAAAACCTTTTGTTTTTCTGATAGTGCATAATAATTATTTCTAGTGGTTTTTTTTTGTTTTTTTTTAAATATCGTAAACTATAAAAAAAACCAAAGCATTTAAAGATCCATTTGTATTTTAGGCAATTGCGTATAGCCTTTTATTTTTAGACTGGGTTTACAAAATTTTGGGATTTTGAACCCTGAAGCCCCCAAACAAGTTTATTCTTAGGGGATTAAAAAAATTCAAAAAAAAAAATCTATATTTCCCCAAGATTCATGTCCAAAGAACTACCCAAAAGGATAAAGGGTTCACTCGAAATTTGACTCAATGTTTGTCATAGGCGCTAAAGTAATGCCTATTCATTTTTCATGTTACTGTAAATTTCTTTCTATTCTATGCTTGGGTGGGGCCCCAAGAAAAATTTTTTCCAACTTTGCGATCCTCTTCATTTGAAACTTTTCTACACCATCATCTAATAAAATAAGCCGGAGTTCCAACCTTAGAATGTGTTTGAACACTTACGTGTTATCATTTTTGATATAAATAATATGTTATTCAACACTTAGTTAAGCACACTATTTACCTTACTAATTTTTCTACATAACATAACAAGGCATGGTAGGTGAAACAAGCTGTAAATTTGTTGGAGTGTAAGTATTTGTTTAGGCATATTAATTAGGTTTTCTCAATGTTTAGAACTGTGTTAGTATATTCATACCTTTTATAAATTTTTTAAACTTTTATTATATGAAAGAGGAGAGTAAGATCACCTTTTATACAATTCTTAAGGGAATGTTCTTATCTTTATATCATTCTTATCAATACTATATTAAATTAATCATTACAAAATTTGGGAAAATGTTAATCCAGGTGAACTTCTGATTGTGACTTGCTATAAAGTTGAATATCATTTGCCCCATGACCACAATCTAATAATAATGTTAATGTAATTTTTCAAGTTTGATGTCGTCCCCTTTGACAGTGTTGTCTTCAGTCACGTTCGTTCGGTTTGGCATTGAAAAAAAAAAAGCCTTGTTTTAAATTTTATTTTTCTAGGAAGTTTTACTGTGTATGTTCATTATTACAAAGTACTTTATTAGCTCCAGCCTAATGAAAGTATCATATTAACTTTCCCTGGTTTCATTAGACATTAATCATCACAAAATCCAAAAACGTGAAAAAAATTAATTGTTCATAAAATTTCCTTTCAAGGCACGTCAAAGAAGTTGAGTATATTCCGTTACACTTCACAAAGATTTATTTCTATATTGATTGATTTTTCATACACGGATTACATAATCATCATGAAAAATAAAAATAGGAGATTTGGATCGTTTAATAATAAACAGCCTTGATAATACACCAATAAAAGTAGGGTTAAAAACACAGCAAATTTTACCCCAACCTCAACCTTTACGAAAAAGTCATAGATGTTTTTCTTTTTTTATTTTTCAAATTAGTTTTAATGGTTATAGATACCATATTTCATAGGGAAAGGAGTTGCATCCCACTTAATGCCATTGCGAAAGCAATAATCCCCGTCATATATGCCATAAGTACCACGGTGAAGAGCCCAGCTAATTTATACATGGAAATTGACTAGGTAGGAATAATTATCAGCCCTCCATGATAATTCATATAAAATAATTAATAGTCTATTAAAAAAAAAAAGAGGGTTTTTTGATGTAACTATTTAGATTTTTGAAAAGGGTAAGTAAATGGGACAATTCTAACCAGAAGCAAAAGAAGGAAGGATTTATGAAAGGATAGGGAAGAGTGTGAAACATGTGCCCTCGAAATCTTCCACGCATTTGGGAAAAACTAGACGGGCCCTTTGTCCCCACTTGGGCGAGATTTTTTTTTTTCCCCCAAAAAAAACTGGTATCATTTTTTAAGAGAAAATAAAAACGTGTTAGGTCCATACAAACATCAGATTTATAACTACAACCGGAATCAAATAAAAGCATTTCTTCGAAAAGATCTGGAAAGTGTAAAAGCTAGTGCTGCACGAGAAACTTAGCCATGTAGCTATCTAATTGCCGCTTTGTTTGTATCTCACTTGACTAGACTGATTTAAAAACATCAATAAAGCTCGATAAAATCTATTTTAAGATCATGGTGATTAGAATTAATTGCCAGGGAGAATCTGTGGGGGACGTAAAGGCCTTGAACATCACTTCACGGTCCGTTTCTAGGATGATTTCACTCCATCCTTTTGATCTGCATAATTTGTAGCATTTAAGATGCCTAACACTTGGCAATGATGGGAGAATTCGCATTGCACAATCTAGAATCGCCCCCACAAACACGTCCTTGGCAATTTCTAGCAAAAAAAACTTCTTTTCGCTTGTCTATGTCAAGATAAAAAAGCACCATCCATATTTATTTTCAAGTAGTTACTTGTAAGGGGTATCCAAGGGAAGATGAGAAATGGAATTTCTTGCGATGTTACAGTTTGTGCAGTCTAAGGAAGGTGTTGCAATGACAAATGAACAAGAGTAAGGGAGGGCAGGAGACCTTACATATGCTATTGGTTTAGGCGAAGTTGATATAGGTAGCATTACCTTTCTTGGTCTATACAACAAGCGCAATATCATTTATATTGCTAAAGTTTGCTATTACTTCTATGAACACCTGAACTTATATTGACGTCCGTTCTTAGCCATCTTGTCTGCTACCATATCAACCTCAAACACTAGTTTTTGGCTTTGTCCAATCATAGTATACACATCAAGATCCTTGGAATTAAATATTGCCTTGCACCGAACCTTCTAGATGCCCCACATGACTCTACATAATTTAGCAAAATGATTTATATTCCTTATTACCACTCTGACTCCCTTTAGAAAGATTTCATCCAAATGTTAAGTTTAGTAACCTTATCGACTTCAATACAGACCCCCATAGATGCAAACCATACTATTTTGTCATAAAACAACCAATAACAAATGTTCCACCGTCTCATCAAAATTCACAAAATTTTGTTGATTTTAGATTTACTACACCTCTTTCCCAAATATTCCATTGTGTTGATAAGCAATATTTAGGCCCTCTAAATAAAATGTTGACTTTAGGATAAAGGGAAAATGCCATACCTTTGCCCATATTGCTCTACAAATTTGCTGGCTAAAAGAAGCACCCGAACTAATTGGAAGGCATACATTAATGAAGTTATTGGCCATCTGACACTTCACTTTTGGATTTTCAGTTGTCAAATGATTCAATAGCCATTTTAAAAGAGACAACGAAAGTGCTGGATGGCTTTGATTTTTAAATTGATCAAACACTTTAGTAGCTCCTGCCTTTCCAATCCTAGCCTCATCATCAAGTAGCTCAATGATTTGCATGCCCTTGGGTAGTGGAACTATTTTAAAATAGGTTTGAAACTTTCATTGTTTGAGTCTATTTTTAATGCCATTTTTTATGAACTGACTCATACTCGCCTGCCAAAATGTCCCAAAAGTAAGAATCTCTCCCATGTAGAATACTCACCCATCCCCATTGTCCTAAAACCTCTTAAAGCTAAAGATTGAAGAGTTATAAAAAATATTCCCTTAGAGTACATCCCCAAGAGCTTTAGGAATTGAAATTATTCTCCAAGCAAATAGTGAGTAAGGTTGAGTTGAAGTCACTAAGATATTTAAAGCCTAAGCTCCCTTTTGATTTTTGCAAAGAGATCATATCTCAATTAAGCCAATGTATTCTTCCTCTTCTTTAACTGACCCCACCAAATACGCTATGGAGGAGCTACTTCTTACACCACATTGTTGGGAATTTCAAGCAGCTCTGGAATATGGGGAGAATAGCACCTACAACAACTTTAATCAAACTTCCCTACTTGCATTTGAGAGTACAAATCTCTTTTAACTCTTTAATTTATGGTGGATACTTCTTTCACATAACATAATGCCTTTAAAATTGTTCCTTCCCCATATGGTTGGTAAGCCCAAGTACTAAACCCAGAATGGTAGATATTAAACCTCTTTTGAGCATCTTCAATTTTAGCTATTTTTTTTTTTTGTTAGGTTTCTTTGCTAAAGAACAAACTTGACTTTATAAGGTTGATCTTCTAGTTTTAAAGCACTATAATAATTCTACAAGACATTTTTTTAACACCTACACATTCTCAACAATTGCTTCCACAAAAAATAAAGAGTTGTAAGCAAAAAGAAGATGGTAAATGGGACAATACTTCTAATATTCATTCCCTAAAGGCCCTTTTTATCAATATATGTCAATGTTCCTTACAAGACATCTACTACTAGATATAAAAAGATAAGGTGATAAGTATCACCCTATCTAATCTTTTAAAGGGATGCAACCTAACCAACAACTTTACCATTAAATAGTATTCTATATGAAATTGCTGTGATACAATCCCTAACTAACCTTACCTTTAAACTCACAAAAACCTAGTTTCTCAAGCACTTCCTTAAGAAAACCTATTCTAAATGGTCATAAGCTTTACTCAGTCTAGTTTCAAGCACAAAAGGTTTTTTTTTTTATTTTTTAGTTTCCCTTCATCTTAAGGAAGTGGAAGTTTCAGTGCAATGATAATATTTCATGGATGACTCAACCTAACACAAACACACTTTAGGTTTTTAATATGATATATTTAAGAAAAGGTTTTAAAAATATTGACCAGATACCTAGAAATGACTTTAAAATGAAATTACATAAACTAATGGAACGGAAAAAGACTTACTTTCTATGGGGAAGCAACTTTAGGAATTAACACAACATCAGTGAGGTTTAAACTAGGAGGGATCATACATGAGTTAAAGATTAATTGAACTATTTCCATCACACTCATACTAACAATATGCCAATATTGTTGATAGAACACTGAGGGAAGCCATTATGTCCTTTGGGGTTTAAGGTGTCTTAGCTAGAAAAATTTGTTCTTAATCTCATCACTGGTTTTACTCAGTATGGCATTCATTTCGTCACTCACTAAAGTGGGAAATTTTATTCAGTGCATCACCCAATTTCTCTCTCCCTTCGATTGGAAAAGATTCTCATAGAAAATTACTAAAGGTGGTCATGATGGCCTCTTCCTCATCAATCCAATTACCATCCCGATCTTTCAATCTTTGGATTTTATTTCTTCTTCAGCGCATTAAAGTGGATTAGTGAAAAAAATTTTGTGTTCCTACTGCCTTCTTTTAGCTAACTAACTTTGGAAATTTGCTACCAATATAACTCTTCTCTCTTCCAAAGCAATTCAAGCCTATCAATCAATTATCTCTCTAGCACTCTATCCATTCAGCAACCTTTTTTTTTTTTGAACTTTTGCCAACTCATTTTGTATGCATCTATTCAACTTTTAG
>JBBMOL010003531.1:0-15484 GCA_037954665.1 Laguncularia racemosa | reverse complement strand
CCCCAAACAGTATTCAACTTGGGGTTTTAAACATGAATATTTTGGGATTTTTTTGGGTTTCGGAAAAATTTTTATGTTTCTTTTCCGTCTTCTTCTTAAAAACCAGTTATGGGGGCCATTTTTTTTTTTTTTTTTATAGACTAAACTCACACCACTTCTTAAATAAAATTTCAATTTTTATCATTATAGTTTTTGGGTGTGTGTGTTTACATTTTTTCCCTTTCAAAAAAGGAGATTAATAAATCTAAGCCACAAGACCATTTTGAGCGTCCAAAGTTTGTGATGTTGAGTGGAATACATAATTAGGACAAAATCGTTCTTTTTGTGTACTCAACGTGCTATCTTCCGCCTTGTTTGGGAAAACCCAAATGCAAGCCCCTACTTTTCTTTGTTAATTAAGGGAACCTAACCTATTTTAAGACCATTGTATTGATTCAGATGTCACAAAGACTTGTGCTTAAACCAAAAAGTCTACCAAGAAGAGAAGACCACCCCTGCAAAAAGGGAAGGGGATGGGCTAATTCTCCTGATCGACATTCACTTAGAAAAATTGGTCCTATTTGTTTAACCCCGGAAGTCCAGTTCCTTTTTTGTTATTTTTTTTTTTTATCCCTTTATTTTCATTACTTTCTTAAAATAAAAAACATTTTGGAAGGGTCTCAATCAAAGTGTGGGGGGGGGAACAAAAGAATTTTGAAAAGGGGTTGGCAAATTGTATTTTTAAAAAAATTTTCCCCTAATTTTTGTTTTTCTTTTTTTGTTGTATAAAATTTTTTGAAATCAGTTTAAAAATTTAAGAGTATTTTGGGTTTTTAGGAATAATTCCTCTAAAGGTTGTGCAGCCCCTTTGTCTTATTGGAATTTTATACTTGTCCAAAGTTATGGGAAAAAATCGTTGGGAACCAAAACTTGAAGCCATTTTAATCTTTCAAAAAGGGGAAAATGAAATGATCTTTTGGTGATCCTTCTTAAAAAGATCCTTTAAAGTAAAATTTAAGAAAGCATGTTAATTTAAAAAAAAGGATTGGGTTATATGGGCGGGCTTGGGTCCCTCAAAGAGCGAATTTGCCCCCGTACTAACTAGCAAAAAAATAAGTTAAGGTAAAAAGGGGTTTCGGGGGTTCCTTTTAAAAAACCTGGTCCCCAAATCGTCGGCCGGGGATCGCCGACCGGGGAAATTCCCGTAATAAAAGAAATCCCATAAAGGAAAAGTTGAGGGGTCTTGTTAACTTGAGTAATTAAGCCTATAGGAACGCCCTCAATTGAGGGATAATGTTCGTTAACTTGGGTGACGAGCCTAGGATTATCAGCTGAAAACTCGTTACATGGGTTGCAAGATTCCAAACAAAAAAAAAAACAAAATGAAACCAGTGAACTATTACAAAGAATAAAATCTTTGAAGAGATCAACCAAAAAGGAGGAGGAATCCAGGGGAAACATAGATGCAATGTATTTTTCATTATTGATTGCTTCACTAAGAGAGATAATTGAGAAGATATTAGACTTTTTAATTGGGGTTGAAATGTACCATGTTTTCCTTTTGCTTTTAATTGATCTTGTGTCTAATTTGATCATGAAAGCCATTGTTAAAAGATAAGGTAAAGATTGGTCTACTCTCATTAATCCTAGAAATTTGACTAAAGTATCTTTGTTACAATACTTTCACAACAAGGTGAAAGCACACTCATTAGATTGAGGGATTGCATTTGAGCTTTAAAGATTAAAATTCATAAATGTTAATGTTGAGTAGTATTATTTGGTAACAACAATCATGATTAATGAGAAGTTTGATTAATGTTTTATTTTGCTTGAGGACAAGCAAAGACTAAAGTGTGAGGAAGTTTGATAAGTCGCAAAATACCCTTATCTAGATTAATGAAATTGTGCTTTATTATTGAATTTTTATGATATTTGTTGAAGAAAAGGATGCTTAATGGAATGAATGTTAATTTTCAAGATTTTCTAGAGTACTTTGGAGCTAAGGAAGGAGTTTTGAAGAGTCGGATCAAGTTTGGAAGGAATTGGATACAATACATGTGTAGAAAAGAATTTTTGGAAAGTACACAAGTGAGATACTCGCCCATGTACTTTGCTTGTGTAATTGAAGTGGATGTCTGGAAGTACACGAGCAAAATACACGCCCATGTACTTTGCTTGTGTATCTAAGTTTTGCTGCTGTGCAACGATGTTTCAAATACACAACCAATGTACACTCCCATGTACTTGCTCGTGTATATTCACATAAGGATACTTAGAAGAAGCATGAGATACACGAACGAGATACACTACTCGTGTATCCGCTCGTGTATGTATCCAACCTGGTACATGTATAAATAGACCGTTAATTTGCCCTAAATCGGGGGTTACGAATTTGTATTTGCTTTGACTCTCATAGCAGCAAGGGAAAGAAGATTCTATCAATTCCAAAGGAGATTAAAACCTATGAAGAAGAAGATTCTATCTTTAAGGGTGGTGATTATGAATTTTATCTATTCTTCTAGTAATTGCATTTCTTTTGTCCAATTTATAAAGGAGTAGACCCAAGATCTAGATTTTATTCTAAACTTCTCTATCATGTGATGAAGATTTGGTTTTTAAATGCGAAGTTGTTGACTTTTTTATGATTAATTGCATGCCCTTCAATTGTTTCTTAGATTCATAGATCCAGAATATGAATTATGCATGATATCATATTAGTTAATTGAGAATTTGCTCTTATGATTAGATCTAATGCATTAATGAGATTTGATTGTTCTTCTAGAGATAGGAAACAAGAGTCTTCTGTTTACATCGATTATTTTAATGCAATTCATGTGCTTTATGCAATTCTAGGTTGCTATTAATTAAGGAGAGATCTTATTTGATAAACCTAGGATTAGATAGGTTAATATTCTTGAGAAAGTAATTAACTTGATTAGAGAATTCAATAGTATAAGAAGTCAACACGCAAATTCTTCAAATCTAATGAATTACATGATAGAGAAGAATAGAATAAGATCTAGGTTGTGCTTTGTTAATTGATAAATCTTCAGAACCATTGTTGTAGTGAGTTATTAGTTTTTAAGATTAGAGTAATTAAGTTTCAACCAACATTATTAAGCGGACGGTTAGATAATAGGAATGAGTTAGTACTAGTAGTTGGTGTATCTCTAAGGGATAACCCTATACTTAACACTATATTACGTCCAAGGTAGATACACTTGCCTATTGCAACGAAGTTAGAATTAGGAACAGGCATTATAAATATTAAAACTACGGTTGGCAACGATTAGAAAGACATCTTCAATGTCCTACACAATAGACACAACCACACTAGGCAAAGAGTTAAAAAGTTCGTTACTATTCAAACAAGTTTTCCTTAAAACCCACAACAACAATAGGTTGCTTCATCACTAACGCTACTCCTCGCGACACTCACTCTTGCCACACAACACTCCTTTTGCAAGGCTGCACTCTCCTTTTTTTTCACTCACCACCAAAGTTGATCCCCCCTCAACTTGCCGCCCTCACACTCTTTCCAACCTTCCTCTCTTTTTCCTTTTGATATTGACTTTTGTGTTCTTTTTCTTTTCTATGTCTTTTACTTTCTCACTCTCCCTCTATTTTTCACTCACCTATATTTGCAAAAGATTGCTGTAGTCTCCAACTGATCTTCATACACCTATTTAGGTTAAGGGTTTAAGATTATAGCTTTTGCCATGGTGAAAAAGTGTATACTTGTTAGAAAATCCATCATGAACAACCTTCCTGTCAAACTACCATGGCTTCCCCAACAACACATGAAAACGCTTGCATCGGAAACTACATTGCATAACCCCTCATTCCTCATACCTACCGATGCGAAAAGCAACTAAGGCATGCTTAATCACCTTAGTCCCGCCACTATCATTCAGCCACTACAATTATATGGGCTAGGGTGTTTAGTACTCTTGAGTTCCAACCTCTCAACAATAAAAGTACTCACCACATTAGTGCAACTCCCCCCATCAATAATCAAATTGCAAATATGATCACCTAGATAACATCTAGTATGAAAGATATTCTCTCGTTGCACCTCCTCTTCATCCTTCACCTGCATCATTCAAAGCTTGATTCACTACTACCTACTAACTTTCCTAATAGCAGGCTCCTCGTCATCACTAGCGTCCTCCAATGTAGGCATATTGATCCACGTAAAAAGAGATATAAAATGAGCGTGAATAAATACTGGCAAGTGTACCGGATCGGGTCAAGTAATATAGTGAGAGAAGAGTGTCAAACCACGAAGATTGATTAAGTAATAAACTAAAAATCAATTTCTACTATTATTTAGGCAATGATATTTGATAAGAATCGAATGTGAATAAAATTATACTAAATGCGCAAAAAGGAATTGTGTTTGAAAAAGGATAATTGAGGTGGGAAATTAGAATCTACCCTAATTCTACTAATTAGATTGCCTTCATGTTATAATAACCCATAGCTATATGGATTTTCACAAAAAATTGACAAAACCTTAATCCTTTTTCAAGTTTTAAAGTATCATAACCCCAATTTGATTTAATAGCTCCTGCTAATTAAAATCAATGGAGGATTCTAATTCACAATCATAAATTTCCCAATTATATGATTTCCTAATATCTTTAAAATAATTTCTCCAAATCCCTTAGTGAAAAATTAAATAAAAATATTGCATGAAACACTTAGGACAATTTTCTAATAAATTCAATAACGCCACTTCCACATAAATTATTAAATCCTACTTAAGAATTCCTAATAAAACCTAAATTTCTCTCTTCGGGTCATTTAAATTCCTATGCATTGATTTCAATTACAAAATACAAATTCACAGTAGGGATTTCCCTTTATATGAAAATCCTGTATATCTATATGTCCTATAACATGAATACAATGATCATTTTAGTTTGAATTATGGCTTCATAAACGTTTCCTACAAGGATGATTTAGAACATTATGGTATGATTGCATAAAAACAATTGAAATAAATAGGTTCAATGGAATTCATATTGAATAACAAGAATAAACTAATAAATGGCATAAAAGAAAATAAAGTAAACGAAACAATTGCTATAATCTTCAAGAGTTTGTAGAACTTCAATCTTCCGAAATAAATTTCCTAGAATTGTTCAATTGAAAGCAAATTTCCCAGCAAAATAACATTCTTTCTTCAAACTAAAATTTGGAATAACATGAAATGTAAAAGAAAAGAAGAGAGAATCCTAAATTCCCCAAGGGAATTCTAATGATTCAAAAAGAAAAAAAAACAAGGGATCTATTTATAGATCTAAAGAGGAGGAGGATAAGGTTGATCTGATGAGGAATTGAGTCAGCAAATTAATCAAGATAAGATTTTAGAGAGATTTCCTAATGGATATCCGAGGAACAATGTAGCCGGATCAAGGCTGGCGGCCTTCATAATAGGTCAACCTAAGGCCGACGGCCTTCAATGCAATCCTTAACTTACTTCTTCAATTTTGTGAAAAACTCCTCCAATTAACTTGTAATTACTTTTAGGTCTCAAAACATGAATTTTCACAATAAACACCACTAAATACCATTTATTTATATTTTCTTATAATATTGAAATAAATTTAATATAAATCCAGAAGAAAATCTAAGTATAATGTGGGTCTTTTCAACATCCCCGCACTTGAACTTGCTTGTCCTCAAGCAAAATAATTGAATTGAACAAGAGAAATCTATCATTGAACTTTTGGTGCCCATTTTTACTGACCATACTGAAACTTGTAACTAGGATATCTAGTTGAAATTTAGTAGTTAATCTCAAAAAAAACAGATTTTCAATCCCAATGTTTAACAATCAAAAGAAAAATAATTAATTTCCCTAAGGAAAAACATTCATTTAAACTTCAATTGTTATTAGCAAGTATAATTTCCCTCAATTTTACTTCTCTAAACAAGATAACAAAAAAGTGAAAGCATATGGTATCCATTTTTTTCCTATAATTTCTCCCCTTTTTTAATTTAGTCTTTATTTCACTTATTGTCCCATATTCACTTTTTCTTTTTTCTTTTCTTTTTTGCCTTAATTGACATCGGAGTCAGACTTCACTCTTTTGAGGGACCAAAAGCTCGCCCAGTCAACCTGGCTTTCATTAAGGTACTAATTTTTGCCTTTCTGCCCTTCTTGTTATTGTGAGTTCATTGAGTCGGGACACCTAGGCTCATCGCCTAAGTTGACCGGGTTTTAAAGGGGCCTCTACGAACTCTCCTCACACTAAAAATTTAAGATTGGATACTCTTAACTCACTTTCCTGATCATTGGAGTAAAGGCTCTTTTTTTTTTTTTTTTTTTGCATAAATGAATATTAGTTAAGACTATTTTTATAAGGGATCACTAAGTAAAAAAATTTCCTTTACCTCTTTCACCTAGGGTTAAGGTATTCTCAAAGAAATTTCCCAAAAGAAATTTATCCAACAATTTGTCCTTAAAGTAAACTTGCTTGTTTTTTTTAACTTAAGGACTCAATCTCAATTTCAAAGGCTAACATAGGGTAAACCCCGTTCATTAGAGATTTTACTATTAAATTTTAACTATGTAAACCATCACAACAGTTGGTGAGTGGGGCATAATCTCTAGATTTCCATCAACATTTTGAAACAAAAAATTGGCCTAAAAAATTGTTAATAACTCAAGGACAAATACAGTTCAAGATAATGGAAGAGTATGATCATCAAAGCACAGAATAGGCAATTCTCAACTTTAATACCTACAAATTTCCCCTTTCCCACACTTAAGAATAGACAGTGTCCACACTGTCTCACATCATTGCAAATAATAACATAGGAAGGAAATAAGAAAAAAGGAACTAGTACTCCTTTGGTATAACATGTAGAAGCCATATTTAATACCATCAAAGTTGAACTTGGAGAGATTGGTCCTTATGAACACTAAAACTTGCATTTTCCAAAAAACAATTAAAAGAAAAACCAACGAAACACAATAAAGTAAAACGTAAATATGGGTTGCCTCCCTATAAAGCGCTTGTTTTAAATAGTCACAGCCTGACTATTAGGGTTAGCTTACATCAAGGAGTTTAAACAACTACTCCAACACCATCGCTTCAGATTAAGATTCCAAGCTTCCTTCCATAGTATAGTTGCCCTTCTTTTAAAGCTTCCACCAATGTTTTGTAGGTGGAAATCAACAAACTTACCTACTGGATGTCTGCCCTTGACCATCCTAGGATTTCCCTATGTTTATCCAACGGGCCTTGAATCTGCTGCTGCAATTCTCTTTGTCATAGGCGCTGGATTAATGTAAGGCCATGGATTTCTAAATTCCGACACTCATAGTCAAACAATTGATTAGAAAAGACATTAGGTTTCAAGTGTCTGCATTGGCATTAGTGTCACACTGATGGCTTCTCATAGTGGTCTATCTTCTCAAAAGCAACAACATTTTCATCTGGGGTACTTGCTCATAGCCTTTGTTTTCTTGCTCATCCTCATCCTCCCAATCATCTATCTCATTCAAGACAACTTCAAGAGTGGTTTGCCCTACATCTTCCACCACATCATTGTTAGTAATTTTACCCACAGCAGATATGTCAGAAAACATTGCTTTCTCATTAGACAAAAACATAGGATCATACATATCAAATGTTACCTAGTCATCTAGTGCTCTAAGGGTGAGCATACCTTGTCTTACATCAATTAGAGCTTGACCTGTGGCTAGGAATGGTCTACCCAGAATGAGTGGAATGTCCTCATCTTCTTCCACATCCAGTATGACAAAGTCCACTAGAAATATGAATTTATTGACCTTGACTAAGACATCCTCCACTATACCTTTGGAAAAAACCTTAAGCTCTTATCAGCTAGCTGCATAATGATTGATCTCCTCTTGCACTTTTGTGGCTCTTTTCCCAAGCTTCCTAAAAACTGAAAGTGGCATTAAATTAATACTTGCACCAGAATCAATCAAAACATTCTCAAAATCAATATTACCAATGGTGCAAGGGATACTGAAACTTCCCTGATCTTTCAGCTTTTTAGGTAGTTGAGCAAGATTTCTTCTCTATGACAGTTGAACTCTCGCCAAGAAGCATTACTTTCTCAACACTCTCCATAGATCTTTTGTTAGAGAGCAGCTCTTTCATGAATTTGGCATAGGATGGAATTTGTTTCAAGGCCTCTAAGAGAGGTATATTAATTTGAAGCCCCTTAAATATGTCACAAAACCTGGGAAACGGGCTTCCAACTTCCCTTTGCTTGAGTCTTCCTGGGGAAGGGGATAAGTGGAACATAAGGCTACAACACTGGTGCTTTGGATGTGAGTTCCTCCTCCTTCTGCTTACCTTTTCTCTAGATCTTTCTCTTGAATTTTTACCTACATTTTAGCTTTCTTCACCTCTTACCACTCCTTAGAATAATGCGTTGACATGATGGGTGTTCTCCTTAATTTTGCTAGGCAAAAACCTTGAGGGTCAAGTACTTAGGGAGCTGTGCAATTTGATCGAGCTGACCCTCCAAGTTTCTAATAGAAGCTTGTTGGTTTTGCAGGAGGGTGTCAATCTTTTGCATGTAGCTCCTCTCTTCCATCTGAGTGGGTTGCTGTTGAGAATAGGCATTCTAAGCAAGGTTTGCTGGGAAATCCCAGGGGCAGATTAAGTGCTTGATTTTCATTCCTCCATGAGAAGTTTGGATGATTGCACCACCCAAGATTTTATTATTCGAATATGGTCCTTGAGTACCTCTCTAGAGGTTGCCTACAAAGTTTACTTGCTCTCCACTAGATGGAGCTGACGACTTTCCAGCCATGCACCCCACTAGCTAAGTGAGGTTTTTGAGCAAATTTCACAACTAGAAATTTGATTAACATTAAAAGAAGGTGCAGAGGTGAGTTTACTTACCTGGGCGGTAAGAGCTGAAATCTAAGCTGTTAAGGGGTCCATGTCATTGAAAAATGCCACTCTAGACTTACCTCTTTCATGTAGCCCATTATGTACACTAGAGGCCATTTCATCAATCAAAGCGCTAGCTTCAATCATATGTTTTACTCATTAGTGCACCACCAGAAGCAGCATCTACCAGAGATCTCAATGTCTCATCTAAACTGAGATAAAAATCTCAATAAGGAATTATCTAGTAAAACCATGATGGGGGCATTTTCTAATTGCCTCCTTGAATCTTTCTCGTGCTTCATAAAGCGATTCACCACTAAACTTAGTGAAGTTTGTGATGTCATTTCTTAACTTAGCATTCTAGCTGGTGGAAAAAATCTCCTTAAAAATTTAGATGAGAGATCAACCCAAGTGGTTACAGAGTCCTGTAGCAGTGAATTATACCAAGCCCTAGCTTTTTCTCTAAGTGAAAATGGAAAAATTTGTAGCCTAATTACATCATTAGATACATTATTCATTTTCACTGTATTACAATATTGAAGAAATACTGCAATATGCTCATCAGGACTCTCATTTGGATATCCTCCAAATTGATTTGATTGAACCATTTGAATGAGTGCTGGTTTTACCTCAAAATTATTAGCCTGAATTGTCGGTCTTCTGATTGCAAGACCTAAAACAACAGTACCTTGTATTCCTAAAGTGCTCTTACCAACACCCTGAATCTGATTGTTGTTCTCATCTACCATATTCTCTTCTTTCTTTCTTCTCTGCTCTCTTTTAAGTTGTCGCAAGGTGCATTCTATCTTAAGATTAATTGGTAGAAGTTTAGCACTTCTACTCTTGCGCATAAAAAGAACCTCAAAGAGAATGGGTAACGATCACACAATGATAAGAAAAATTAAATAACAAAATAATTGCGCCTAAATTAACAATAGAATTTGAAGATGGTCTAATATTAATCAATCCCTGGCAATGGCGCCAAAAACTTGATCTATGCAAAATGAGATATAAAATGAGCGTGAATAAATATCAGCAAGTGTACTGGATCGATCAAGTAATATAGTGAGAGAAGAGTGTCGAACCACGAAGATTGATTAAGTAATAAACCTATATCAATTTCTACTATTATTTAGGCAATGATATTTGATGAGAATCAAATGTGCATGAATTATACCAAATGCATAAAAAGGGAATTGTGTTTGAAAAAGGATGAATTGATGGTGGAAATTAGAATCCACCCCTAATTCTACTAATCATATTTCCTTCATGTTATAATAACTCATAGCTATATGGATTTTCACAAGAAATTGACAAAACCTTAATCCTTTTTCAAGTTTTAAGTATCATAACCCCAATTTGATTTAATAGCTCTCACTAATTAAAATCAATGGAGGATTCTAATTCACAATCATAAATTTCCCAATTATATGATTGACTAATATCTTTAAAATAATTTCTCCTAATCCCTTAGTGAAAAATTTAAAAAAAAAAATATTGCATGAAACACTTAGGTCAATTTCTAATAAAATTCAATAACGCCGCTTCCGCATAAATTATTAAATCTTACTTAGGAATTCCTGATAAAACCTAAATTTCTCTTTCGAGTCATTTAAATTCCTATGCATTTATTTCAATTACAAAATTCAATTCATAGCAGGACTTCTTATATGAAAATTCTGTATATCTATATGTCCTATAACATGAATACAATGATCATTTTAGTTTGAATTATGGCTTCATCATGTTTCCCACATGGATGATTTAGAACATTATGGTATAGATTGCATAAAAAAAAATTTGAAATAAATAGGTGTAATGGAATTCATATTGAATAACAAGAATAAACTAATAAATGGCATAAAAGAAAATAAAGTAAATGAAACAATTGCTATAATCTTCAAGAGTTTGTAGAACTTCAATCTTTCGAAATGATTCTTAGAATTATTCAATTGAAAGCAAACTTCAGCAAAATAACATTCTTTCTTCAAACTAAAATTTGGAATAACATGAAATGTAAAAGAAAAGAAGAGAGAATCCTAAATCCCCCAAGGGAATTCTAATGATTCAAAATATCAAAAACAAGGGATCTATTTATAGATCCAAAGAGGAGGAGGATTAGGCTAATCTGATGAGGAATTGAGTCAGCAAATTAATCAAGATAAGATTTTTGGAGAGATTTTCGCAATGGATATCCGGGAACAATGTAAGCCGGCTCAAGGCCAGCGGCCTTCAATAATAGGCCGGCCAAGGCCTGCGGCCTTTAATGCAATCCTTAAACTTACTTCTTCAATTTTGTGAAAAAATCCCTCAATTAACTTGTAATTTACTTTTAGGTCCTTAAAACCTAGAATTTTTACAATAAAACCCATTAAATACCATTTCTTTATATTTTCTTATAATATTGAAATAAATTTAATATAAATCCAAAAGAAAATATAAGTATAATGTGATCTTATCACATATATCATCTTGACTATCCCCCTCAGTCTCATATGCACCATCATCACGCAGAATCATAACACATTTATTCGGACATTGACTAGCAATATAGCCTCTACCTTGGCATTTAAAACATTTAATATCACAATTACTAGGAGTAGAAGAATCTGGTTTACCTTGAGTACCAGGAGTAAACCCGCTTGCTTCTGCTCTCCTTTTGGCTTAGTGGGTAAAGACTTTTCTTCCTTCTTCCATTGGTTAGTCTTCCAAGTAGATGAACCAGCACCCTGTTGAAATCATGCAGTACTACTACCTTTCTCCCTATGTTGGTTCTCAACCTTTAATAGCCATGTGAACTATATCTTCCAATTCCACAAATGCTGTAATTCTACTACATTTTGTATCTCTCTATTCAACCCCGCAAGAAATCTAGCCATGGTAGCCTCTCTATCCTCCTCAACATTTGCTCTAATCATAGTAACCTCCATCTCCTTGAAATACTCATCCACACTTCAGCTTCCCTACTTAAGAGTTTGCAATTTGTTGTGCACTTACGATAGTAATAAGTAGGAACAAACCACTTCTTTCTCATCACCTCTTCATCTCTTCCCAAGACTCAATAGGTAGTTCGCCATTCCTATCTTCTATCAACATCAGTTAATCTCACCACACTATGGCATAATCTGAAAACTCAATGGCAGCAAGCTTCACTTTCTTTCTCCCACTATAATTGTGATAATTAAACACCATTTCTACCTTCTCTCCCACTTTAAGTATGCCTCGAGATCATTCTTCCCTTAGAAAGGAGAAATCTTCATCTTTATACTACTCAATTGATTATCCTCTCTATTCCTATCTCCTCTATCTTCCCAATCCCTAGTCCTCTATTCCTACCAACATAACCTCTATAACTCCCGATAGAAGGTTCACAAATTCATCATCAGAAATTTTCGTCTCCACCCCTTTTATTCTCTTAGAACAACTCTCCCTCTTATGCCCTTGAAAGACATTTTTAGATTGCTCTAGTTTTTGCTCCACCATCTCATGAATTTGTTCCATTCCCTCCTAAAACATCCTCTTCATCTCACTCCTCAATGCCTCAATCACTAACTTAGCATCAAACCTCCCCTCTCACCTTCAGGAGAATGTTGACGGGACATAGTTCCTGCAATAAAGGTTAGTGCTAACACAAATATATAAGATTAAGCCTCACGATTCATTCCCTTACATGTTTCACTCAAAGGATGATATCCCACAATCACTCGTGTATTCTCACAAGTAAGGATGATATCAAACTCACCAATCCCTCTTCTTAATTTCTTGGAACTAACCCAAACTACACCAATCCCTTCCGTAGAATTCAAGAACAACTCTAAGGGCTTGAATTTTCCTCTTTTTCTTTCCTTTTTGTTGCCTTTGTTTCCATTCTTTTTTCAGTTTTTTTTTTTTTTTTTTGGTAATAAGATTTAGGGGCATACACTATCAAAAAAAAATTAAATTGGGGCTTAGTTGAAGCTATGAAACATGAATTGATATGAACAATTGGGTTAGGGTTTTGTTTCCCTTTTCTAAACCAAATGATGTTTAACAAACCTAAGTTTTGATCCAAAATTTTTTCAACCCCCCACAGTGAAAAACCCCAAATCCCCAATAGTTCAAATTTGCAACCCAATCCCCAAAAAATCAAAGGGGAAAAACCGCCCCTTTCCCTATAGAGAGGCAAAAAACCTTGGATGTTCTGGGCCCCAAAAATCGGGATGAAAGTGATTGATAAGTTGGTTAAATCCCAAGAAGAAATTGATAATTTAAAGAGAAGTTCTTTAGAGAACCAAGGAGGAAATTCTCTAAAAAATGTTTTATTCAATGTTGTACGAATTTTCTATGTTCTTTTTTCCAAACCCCCTAGTAGTTATATTGGGTTTACAACTCGTAATAAAAAAAACCCCAAAAAAAACAAAAACATAATAAAGTCACGAAAAAAAACAAACAGGAATGAAAGTGGCGGCGTAGTTTTTGGGGAGGATGTGCGCTGGGTATTGGCCCCGGTAGTGTTGTCGGCGTAGTCTCTCTAAACGCCGGTTAAAGGGCCCGGGTAGCATTTAAGCCAGCTTTTTTGGCGGCAGCTTTGATTCCTATGCTTTGTTTCCCTTGAATGTTTTGAACAAATAAAGGTCATTCTCAGGGTTGCTCCACTTTTTCCCGGGCTTTTTGGGATTCCTTTATATCCTTCAGGTTTCCCTTAAATCGTTTACTCGAGTTCTTGTGATCGGTCCAGGTGGCACTTCAAGGGACCCAAAATTCCCCACCTTTAGCTTGGCTCCCACAGGCTTCATCAAGGTTGGGGTCTTTTGAATGTTATGAGATTGATGATAATACTAGGGTCTGATTAGCTACCACGAGTTTATAGGGTACGCTGCAATTTTGGTAGAAGAATCTGATTATCAGCAGGGTAGGGATGGAGAGGTGGGTTCAGACATTAGGGATATAAAAGGGTATTGAGAAAAAGGTTCTTCCAAAACACTCAAACTGAAATTTTTTATGGCCCACAGACCTTGAGCAGGGGGGTAAGACAGTGGGGGATTATGTACAGGAATTTGAAACCCCCTGATTAGGTATGGGTCTGTTGAACCTCCAAAAAAACCACGCGCTTATCTCGGGTTGAAATATGAAAAAGTGTGTGTTATTGAGCTGCGCGCTACAGTACACTTGATGAGGTTTTTTTGTTGCTTGAAAGTGGAGAGGCAAAGGGGGTCCAATTTGTTTTTGGGCTCTAAGCAGTAGACCTAATAATTATAGATATGAAATAAGGTCAAACAGGGGGGAAAAAGGGATAGGTGAGGCGCAAGAGCGTGGACAAAATTACCCTAAATACTACTAGAGAAAATTTGCTTATAGGAAAAGGGGAAAGAGGTAATAATGCAAAATATGGGCAAACTGTTTCCAAATTTCTAGTGGAAAAACATGCTAGTCAAGTGCTTTAAAAGCATGGGGTTTGGGCAATGGCAACACAGTGTCCAAATAAAAGAGTAATCTATTTTTGGAGGGATGGGGGGAAAATGTTTAGGGGACAATGAAAGACTGAATTCGATTTTACCAAAAGCCGCAGGGTTTAGATGACCAGATTGCAGGACACATGAGGAGCGTAAGGGAAAAAATTTAACCATTAATGTGTTTTCGTAGGGCCAATATATTTCCCGATAAAAAGGGGACTTCAGGGGAAACATATTTCACAAAAATTTTTGCAGAACAGAGGTAAACCTTTTTTGTACTCATCATTGTAGTGGAGTTGCAAAATGTTATATCTGTGCATTGGTAGACAAGTTCATTGTCTACTATTCCACATCCTACCCTTATAACTTACATTGGTTTTTATAATTGAGGTAATATTATTTACACTAAGGGCAAAGGTTCCGTAAGTATTGGGCAGAAAAATTTTATGGATCCTATTGATGTAGTCCTTATGATGCATTCCTTTGTGTTAGGTCGGCCCCTTTGGTTTTTGATCGGCGGGTGTTACAGATGGGGGTTTGAGCACCTACATGTTTAGCATGGGGGAAACTCGCATGTTCTGTCACCAAGTCCCATTTGGGTACTGGGTTTTAGGAAATTCGAATAATCCCTTATTTAATAGTAGAAGAGTAGGTCAATAGAGACTCAAGGTTCAGTTCCAAAAAAAATCCCCTAGATTTGAGGGCAAATCTTTCAGAAGCCTGAGGGGATGATGAGAAATTTTTGGCAAACCCCCATACTTTTAGATTGGGTTTGGGGTGATGGGGCTAAATCGCTTATATTTTTCTTTATCTATTTTTCTAATAAATATTGAGAAATAATCTTTGAGGACAATAATAAATTTTCCTGGGGTGCCAATATGTCTTCCTAGTTGATGGACACGAATATCTTCGATTTCAACCAAAACCCGCTGTGATTGTTTCCCTTTTGAAACTTAGCTCATGAAGACTTATAATATTTTTTTACTTTTTAAACGTTTTATGGACTTTTTTTTGTTGTTTTTTTTGGGGCACTCATTTTTATTGTAATTTCAATTGGACCGAACCCCAAAATGGTTACTTGTAGTTTTTCAATTTTTAAAACCCAGGAGTAGCAAGTTAAAATTGTTATGTAAGGTTTAGGGGAGGTCTTTTTTGATTTGAAAATACACTTTATGTGTGGGGTTA